>BMAO01027790.1:0-43663 GCA_019973975.1 Trichonephila clavata | reverse complement strand
CGTAATCCCCGCATCGCGAAGAGACCCAACGGTTATGGCTTTTAAATCCTTTGTAATATCCGGCTCAGGGTCCAAAATCGACTTTGCAAGGAGGAAGGGGATAATATTCTCAGTTAAGCCACTAATGCAAGACCTGTGATTTTTCAATCAATGTCGAGAATAGAAAAAAGACTTACGTAAAATTGCGTTACACATAACTTAATGACATACAAATATTAAATTTATTTATATATGAAAGTTATTAGTTTTAATTAGATCCATTTGAATAGCATATTAACAAATTCTACATCCTGATTGTTAGATTACAGTAAATTTAACATTACCCCTTCCAGCGTTAAAATAGGCTCTCCGCATCTGAATTACAATTTAATAATTAAAAAAACTAGTGCTGCATTAAACAATTTAATTCAAAATAACTTTCCTTTACTTTTAGTTATTTCTAATTAACCCGGGAGCAGTCACGCGGGCACAGAGTCACCCAGGTTCACCAAATCTTTAATTCTGGGAAAACTGTTTATTTGTTACCAATGCCCTTATGAGAATCCTCATACATATTGCAGTCTTCATGTAAACTAAAATGTATTTGTCACATATCTCCCTCTTTTTTGCGAACGGCAAGCGTTTTTTTACAAATCTTAACGTACTTGGGGTGACGTCATGAGGGAAAGAGGAATTCTCATGGGGATTAAGTTATACATCTCGGTAAAAGCCCGTGCAACGCCGGGATTAGCGGAGTGGAAAGGAACAAAGAAGTCAAAGTAATTTCGAAAAAGAATATTGGTCATGCTGATTTTGTGAAGGGAATGGAAAATTTATAAAAGTAGAGAAAGCCCGTGCAACGCCGGGCCATACAGCTCGTTTAGTATGAAAAGGCTACAGTTTCCATCAATGAACGCCTTAGTGGTTTTGATTGCTGTGTTGTACGACTCGTTATGGTTTATAAATGTAATTGAACCGATGAAAGGAGCATCTGTGTGATCTCTATTGGATAAAGTTAAACTGATTAAGCAAGAGTAGAACCTGATGAAATAATAGATATTAATCCTGATAGCGAAAGTAATTTGAGAAAAGTGATGAACACATGAACGTTTGAGTTGAAAGGAAAGTTTTCAAATGCTACCTAAAAAAACACCCCAAGAAAGTATGAAGCCACAAGTGTACACAAGACACACTACGCCTGTCAAAAGACAAGGCGAGAAAAGTTCTACATGCTATTTGTCTATGATCATAGGAAAATACTCCACAAGAACTTGAACAAAGTATGAGAGTTTTGCCTACAAATAGTATTTCTTTACTGTTAACGAAAAGTGTCTGTGTGATTTATGTCCTTTATTAAGGTCAAGGACATTTTTGAAACATTTCAGTTTAGTTTTATCGGATTTTTTTCTCAAATTATCAAAGAAAAATTGAAAAGTCATTAAAATTAGGTGAGTATACTTTCTCTTAATTAAACTATTCACTGGAATTACGATTTTTATCATGTTCAGTAAAAATAATAGCAAAAGAAGAATTGGGGTGACTCAGCCACCCAGCGTGATCATTAACGTTAGTATCGAGTGCGCGCATGCTCCCGGGTTAATTCGGAATGTATAATAATTCAAAAATGTTTAAATATTGCACAACAAAAAAATAAGTAGAATTCCACCTTTTAAGATCGAATGTTAATTTTTATAAATAAAATCTTTAAAATTTGTAAAAATAAATTTTTGAAAGGAAAGTTTCATATTCAATTTATGAGTTTTTTTTTTTCTAAAAAAAGCGAGATTGTTTAAAGCGCTAATTTTAAAATTAAACTCTTTGATCAATTCAAAACATTTAGTTTTGCTTAACTTTTGTTCACGAAAAGAAAAAAAGCCGGAGAAAAAGTTATAATGTATTAGTATAAAACGTACAATTGTATAACCCGAGTTCGGTCAACCATGATTCAGTTTAGAGGTAAAAAAAACCTCTGAAAATATATTAATACAGACATTTCTAAACGCACAAAACGCAAAAGATGTGTATCGTAGCGTAGAATTAAAAAAAAAAAAAAAAACAGCTAAAAAAAACAACCGCGAGTTATTTCAAAATATAACAACGAATCATAAAGTTTTTAATAACATCCATACAACTCAAAAAGTAACTTTAACACACAATCAAGTAAAAGCGGAAAAGTGTAAAGAAATCTATCAAAAAAGTACGATCTTTTATTAGCAAGAGAGACAAAATAACCTCTCTGCGAAAAGAGAGGGTAAAAAAAAAAATGACGAACTTGAAACATTCCACAAAAGCAACCGTTTTCAGACGCTGTAATGATTAAGTTTATTATTTACTGAATTGAAATAATAATAAAAATACATAAACGAATGAAAAAAAAAGAAAAATTCCGAGCGGAGAGTCAAACGAGGTGGGGGCGTTAGGGATGTAACGAAACCTCTCATTCTATCCCTAGGATGGCACCTACTAATGATAGGTTCCACCGCTATGATGAAATTTTTATTCAAACAACGGATACAGGGAAGATATGTCTAAATTACAGAGGTGAAAGCGTGTGTATTTTTTTAATATTTATTTATCTTTTTTTCCCCAGCTTACCAAGCTCTTTATTAGACTTATATATTTTTTTATTCCTTTGTATACTTTTTTTTTTTACTTTCTTTTCAGGTGGCTTTGAAAGTTGCATTTTATAAAAAAAAAAAAGGGGGGGGGGGGGGGGTAGTGGTGTGGATGGAGTAAATTTTTTGACAATGAGAAGTGGTTTATTTTATACGTGGAAGTAATAAGAATATGTATATCCTCTAATACTAGAGCCGTGAGATATTCCTTTCAATGTCTTTTCGTGATGGTCACAATAAAGAGTGCATTGCAAAAGCGGAAAAGTGCAATTTTCATTAAAAAAATTTCTCAATTTTTTCCATAGTAAAACTTTTTTACATGTTTCCAACCTCATAGCTTTAGAATAGAACCAATTATTATAATATTCTTTATTTTGTTCTCAGAAAGTAGTTAAAACCTGTGTAAGCAGGAAATATTTTTAAGACATAAATAATACAGTTTTGCAAATAGTTCCTTTTTTAATAATTAATGTAATTAGTTAAAATGTATTCAGTCATAATGATTGTTTTTAAAATTAGAGAAACCATGAAAAAATTTCACATTAAATTAACAATTTCCACTGCAAATGTAACGAATTTAATTTTTATGATTCTTATAATTCATGTATCCCTCGTATGTTATTATTATCAAGTAAGTGTTTATTAATGTCATCTTTGTAAGGCAACACAAAGGCTATTGGCAATGGACTTAGTAGTTCTAAGACGAGGTCAAGTGATTAGGATGACGCCTGATCTGACAGTCTACTCTCCAAGTTTCTACACCACGCTACGAGAGATTTTTGATCCACGACAGATTTAACGTGTTCCTCTCCATGGTGGGCATCAGGACTCGAACTCCTGATTAGACAGGCTCTCGTGGCCACCAGACATGACAGTACAGACATTTTACGTCACTGTTATATATTTATTTATTATTCCCTACATTCATTTAGCTGTAGTGCTATCGCGTCAAAAATACAAATGACAAAGAATAAGTGAACAATATTCAAAATTTACAAAAATAAAACAAGAGCTTTAAATAAAGCGTTTTAACTTTATACTCATTAATCACAGAGTAAGCGTCGCTGTTAAAATATTGGATCAAAAAGATGGGTTTATTTTATAAAATCATCAATTTTACTTCTATTACTTTTTGTATCGGGGTCTATGTACTATAAAGGAGGGCTATAAAGTAGTTCAGCTTGGCTGCAGATTCATGACGCGGACGGTCCTTCCGACAGTAAGTTTTTATGAATATCTAAAGAGACTATGGGACAGAGAGAGACTTATAAACACACACTAATTAACTTCGTTGTTTATAGACAAATATTTTCTACCTGTCTTGACCCTAAGGAAGTTCTGGAGTACGTGTTGTGGGGTTGGTCAGAGTTCTTATACCAGAAGCATACTTGCATTTCCCATACCAATAAATATATGTTCTTTAGGCAGCACGGCATCGGGCCATTACTCTAATGTCAGTACATGATTATAACATCATACAACGGCATTTTATACCACTCTATAGTTAGGTAACTTTCAGCCAGCAGCTATCAATGGGCTCAGTGCCTGGTCAGCGTCAGCATTTTTCCTATGGCTGAAGGAACCCTATTATAAATCAATTTTCCGACTTTTACCTTTGCCCCCTTTAAGCTAACATCTAAAAACATCATCGCACAAAATAAATTCGTTATGCGAACTTACACGCTGTTTCAGCCGATGCATACGGGGACGCATGAGTTAATCTTAAATTTTTCATTTATTTGTTTTAATCCGGCTTAGCTTCAAAACATTCTAAAAGATCTTGAAATTCGAGATTTTTTTTTTGTTTTTCTCAAAATTACAGTTTAAATAGCCAATGGTCGTTACTTTTTAAACATGACGAGTATACTCGTCATGACACAAAATCCTGCAACATCACCATGTCGAGTATACTCGTTAATCACAGTTAACTAGTTAAATGGACATTTAGAATTCAACAAAATACGATTAAACATAAATTAACACAAGTTTATTAACCCCACAAACTTTTAGTTTCAAAGCTTCCAAAGCTTCCTCGCGAAAGCAGCCTTTGTACAACAACGAAAGATGAAAAGCAGAAACCGAGAATATAAACGAAGAATACATCATTGAAAGTTAATGTAATCTCTTGTCATTTAAAGATTTGTAAACAAGGCGATGAACGTGAATCTTCCTCAGATAAAAAGAGCCACACCATCAAAATAACACATCCTCCCCACATCGTTAGAGGAACAACTGACAGTTTTTGATGATGTGAGATTTGATTCTCCTGAAACAAAACGTGATTGTGTTAGATGGTGAATTGGAGTAAGTAAGAATGGATGTTCGCCAATCAAAGACTGCGCCTAAAGAAAATGGCATAAATCGTAGGAGAAAGAAAACATTTAAAAGACAATTCAATAGCAGTCTCAGTGCAAGGGAAATAAAGTAGTATTATAAACGCAATGCTTCTCGTTATTTTAATTGTAAATATAATTAAATATTCACACACCGTACTTGAAAAGAATAGTCTTTTAAAAACTGCACTTAAAAGGTTCCTATAATTGAAATGTTCTATAGAGCCATAGTTTCATCGATAACCATTCAATGATAAATGATTATTGTGTAGTTTTCATAGAAACAACCATATAACGTGATAAATGTCTGCCTTGAAAAAAAATAAAATGAATCGGGTAATTTTGTAAAAATAGTGGGGAAGAGGATTATGTATAGTTTGCCTTAAAGTTCACGACACACAACACAATTTTTAAATAAAGGGGGAAAATGCATTATAACTAACCTCATAAGCAATATATTTTTGATGATAAAGGATTTATTTGACATACGTTCATCAAAAGGCAAAGCTTAACACAGGAGAATGACAAAATATTTTAGAAAAAAAAAATTCATACTGCCACCGGAGAGATTCAATAACTCAAATAATACAAAACAAAACTGATTTTTAACACCTCCCAAGATACACAAAGATAACAGGATAAAATCCCAGCGCAAATTCTTTGCAGAGAGTAGTGTTGATTGATGTCGTACTTTTCTACAACATGAGGGCTATTGGCGATGGACCTCATAGTTTGAGCCAGTCAAGTGACGAGGACGATAGCTGAGCCGGCACTCCCTTTACAAACTTTCCCACCACACCGATGGGAAGACTTTGAGCCTCGACAGATTTAACGTGCATCAGCCCCTATGCAAGGCGGGCCTTCAGTGGCCGAACTCATAACACGCCGGTCACGAGTTCATGACTGACTACAAGGCTACCGCGGTCCTTCATGCCTCTGAAGGGATTTAATAACTCATAAATAATAAAACATGACAAAAGTGATTCTTAATCCCCCTCCCAAAGATACACAATTACTGGGTAAAATTCCAGAGCAAATTCTTTGCAGAAGGAGAGACAGGAGAAAAAAGGGTAATTGAAGATGAAACTAAAACTTTTTTAATTACCCAAAGGTAAAATAACACTACTTCGAAAAAAAAAAGAAGTGGTGGGGGGGGGGGGCAAAACATGGCAAGCCGTCACAGGTCGAAATTGATTTTTCTTCGTGCACGTTTCCTTTTGTTGTTTAATTGATTACAAACGCTATTATGTTTTGTTTTGTGTAACGCTTAAAGTCCCCCCATGCCATTCAAATTTTAATTACGTATATGCTAATAAAAAAATCTTTTCAATATTTTATTACGTCATTTATTTCACTGTGCAGCTTCAAAATGTTACCAAATGTCTCAGAAATATGCTCTTCATTATTACTAAGTATTTGTATTTAATTCATACGAATGATAATAAAGCAAAGATAATTTAAATAATGCATCACAGTAGTAACACCAAAATAAACAGTTTACATTTGAGAAAATATTGACAGGTATGTCGACAGAGAAATTTTTCGAGAAAGTAAATAATTACAAATATTCAACACAAGAGATACGATTTAATTTAGAATTTTATAAAACTGAATTCGAACGTCAAAGTTTTGATAAAAAAAAAAAATTGCAAAAAATTTAAAATAAATGTTCTCATGTTATTCCCCCCCCCCCCTGAAGACTGTTTCAGTACAAACTTTCCTCTGTTTACCGAATTGCATGATATTTAAGCAGTGGCGTAACGGAGAATATTAGGGGCCCCCTGCAAAGTCAGGTTTTGGGCCCCAAGTCGGATCTTACAAAGGATTGCAAAACAGTCAGGCTTTGGGTCTTCTAGAATCCTGCCCCCCCCCCGCAATGTGTGGGTTGCGGGGTGTACGTTACGCCACGCCACTGTATTTATAAGGGTGCTTTCACACTAAAAATAACTTTAAAAACGAATACTTAAGAATATGTATCCAATTTAAACTGATTATTTGAAATAAAAATAAGCAAAAAATAAAATAACTTTCCCCTCTCTTTTTGTCACCTGTATTTTTTGGTACTACCTTTCTTTTTTTTTTAATCTATAAGAAAATCTTATGAGCTTCTTAAAGTAAAGATAATCTATAACAAACATTAAGAGTTCTAAAGAAAAAAAACGTTAATTTGATTCTCTGGAATCAAAGCAACTACATAATTGCAAAAGTTGAAGGAGTAAATAGTTTAAATGTCAAGACAAGTGAAACCACAAAAAGTGAAAAGCAAACAACTACTGAGTTTTTTTATTTTGTACCGGATAGCGAGAGGAAAAAACTACAATGCATCGCTTCACTGCCTTAGTAAATCTGTTTAGAAGAAAGACAAGTTATAGTAGCATGGCTCGAGTGCTCTCTCCAAATCTCAACTCTTATTTCTCCTCTGAAATGACTTTAAAAAAAATAGTAAAAACATCAGACTTCCTTTAAATAGCGGGGTGGGGGCGGGGAATGCGAAATCTGAGTTGGAATTCTTATAAAATAGAAAATAGTTCTAAAACAAAATAATCCTCGGTAACATTATTAGATGCTACATTTCGTAAACTTAAAATTGAGACATAGAACTTCTTTCCAACTGTATCCTTCAGAATACAATTTTTTTTAAAGTGGTTTTTAAGATTTAAGACAGTTATACAAAGAATTTCAGATTACTAAAGAGAACTACATCTATTGAACAAAATAGACGGGTAATTGTAGAAGCAATATTGAAAACGCGTTTAATAAAGATGTATTTCAAGATTTAGAATAAAACATTTTTCAACTGTAACTGATTTTGTAGCTCATAAAACTTTAAGGTGACTACACTAGAAACCGTGGTTTTGAAAAAGAGTATAAATAGATATATTTTTTTTAAATATTTAATGTCAGTTGAATTAGGATATTCAACTAAAACTATTTTAAAAATCTTGTTACAAAAAAAAAAAAAAAAAAAATTAAATGCAATTTTTTGGGAAAAATAGGAAGAAAACACATATTTTCAAAACATTCTCATTTTATGAAAAATGTTTTGAAATAATAATATTTTGCTTATATATAAGCTAAGGCTTCTGTACAGAGCCTGAATTAGGATTTTTGAAATATATAATTTAGAAATGGATTTATTCATATTTTATTATATCAGAGAAAAGAAATTTTAACAAGAAACACCCGTTATTATTCCAATTGATAATAACCGTGAAAAAAAATGTGAATTTTTCAAAAAATTCTACTTTAGGTTCTGTAGAGAATATTATTATTATTATAGAAGAATTTCTCATAAAAGGAGAAGTTTTGAAAAAATTTGTCATTCTTCATTTTTTTTCTAAAAAATTGCATTTAAATAATTTTTTTCTTTTATATAATACTCTTAAAATAATTTCATATGTATATTTTCATTTAACTGACACTAAGCATCAACAAATCATTCATTTATACACTTTTTCAAAATCACGGCTTCGGACGTAGTCATATTAAGAGAAATAATAGCAAAGATACACAATAATGAACTAAAATTTTCCCATTTAAAAATAAAAAATTTCCTAATAATATAAATTAAACTTAAATTTTTTGAATATGAAAAAACTCCATTTTTCGTTCTACCATCAGTATGAAATATACATCACTAAAATTTTTCCCCTGAACAGTATAACATCTAAAAACTGACTGAAAATTACCGAAATTTAACTCCCTTACGGTTACAACCCCAAAAAACTAAAGCAGAAAGAAAATTGGTATTCCGGAGCTGTCTAACATCTCCGCCCATAGAGACAAGGGGGGCTGGAGAACTCTTCAAAGAGCATCGGGAAAAAAATGAACACGAAAACACTACACTCCTTTATTGCGAGCCCACAAACCCAGTTTTCTCTATTCTTTTTTAAAAACAGGTCATCACCGCCAATAAACTTTACGCAAGCCATTTCCTCCATGTTTAAGTCTTTGATGGGTAGTAAAACAGAAATATCCAAAGATGAATCGGGGAAGATAATGCTGCAAAGCCAGAGGGTTGCTGCAAACATTTGTTTACGACTATGCATCTTATAATGGAGTACATTTGCATTTCATTACTATATTGCTAAGAAATTAAATTTAAGCGTTGTTGTTATAAGTACAGTTATCAGTACAACAATCAAAAGCTTTATTACAATAATTTTTTTATATCCTCCTTTATTTCGTGAGCTGCAATCGGTAAGTTCAGATAAAAATCTTAAGTGTCTTTTTAAAAGACAAAGCCATCAGTAATATAATGTGAATATGATAGGAATATACATATATCTAATTTAATACCCAACTCGGAAAATCTTTTTTAATATGTGTTCAATGCTGAATTTCCTATAAAGCCAACTTAGGTCATAGTCTACAGCATCGGTCGCCGACCTTTAGAACTCCATGGACCAATAAATGAATAACTTTATATTTGGCGAACCACTATATGGGTGAAACACTTTAACTATATTTTAAATTATTTACGATTCTATTTGCATTTCCATCTCACAGAAAAGGAACTTCATGAAAAGCATGAACAAACCGTATATTTACCATGGTTACCAACTCTCTATTTCAAATGTCGCTAGATACGCAATCAGAAGTAGCTAAAAAGTCCCTAAACTCAGGTAGGATTTCGCCAAAAGTAGAAGGTAAAATTTTTTTAAAGTATAATCCACATTCTATAACACGTTTTGATACTTTTCACATTTTTAAAATCAAATCTTCATAAAAATATTATGCCCCAATTTTTCGCAGACCATCAAGATTTTTTTCACGGACCACCGATTGGCGATCGCTGGTCTAATGCAGTGGTCCCTAAACCCCGGACCGGTCTGTAGATCAAATGATACCGAACCGCCCAAGGAACATCAAATTATCACCGTTTTATTTACTGTATGTATTTCTCTCAGGTTTGTACGACTTTCGATGGAAATCACTTTATATTCCATATTAAATACCTTTATAATTCATTTTTTGGTGTAATTGTATTTTCCTCTGAAGGCATGTTTAAATACAATCAAAAATTACTATATCAAAACAATATAAAATATAAACAATCAACGTCCCACCCTTTAGCGGGCTGCGATAAAATTATCAAATGTTGACTGATCCGCGGCGAGAAGAAGGTTTGAGAAGCACTGGTCTAATGAACCAGTAAGAAAGAAATCCCCTACAAAATATTTAAAATTACTAAGACTTTCAATTTCGGTATTGAATTTAGAACAGTGTACACCTATGTTAAAGACTGGACTCAATATAATAGTAATATCTAGTTTGACAAACAATGTATGGAGAGCGGCATATTTTAATAAACCTATTCACTTCTGCTTGAATAATCGAAGTTTACTTCTTTAACTGACACATTTTTTTGGAACTTTCTCTCTTCTACATTTTATATTACGCTTTTATTACATAGGTATAAATTTTAAGATTTAACATGAGATTGATTGTTGTTTTACGTCACATTTTGTAGCAACAAGAGAGTTATTGAAGACGGACCCCGTAATTCTGAACCATTATAAAGTGAGGAGTTACGCCACTAAAGCTAATACCCCACTCTCTAAACTTCTACACCTACCCCAACGGAAGACTTAACGCATCGATACATTTAACGTGCACCCCTTTCTCTATGGGGTGGGTCTTTTGTGGAACCAGGATTCGAACTTGACTAAACGACAAAGACAACGCCTGCTATGAGATGGCGATCATGCTCATTCGTCTACCCTGCAGTGGTCTTCAAACTGTGGACGGAATCCTGGGGTTCCACAAGGCATAGCCAAGGATTCCACGAGTCACAATAAAAAAATCGAAAAGAAACTTATACAGATGAATGTAAAATGGACTAACGTTCTCTATGAAGTTTGTATAGGTGAAGTTTTCTCATCCTATTAATTAAAACGGAAAATTTTATTTATATATAATGTAATAAAAGAATATTAAAACGTTTTATCTTTATATATATTTCCTACTAAATTAAGACATTCTATTGGTTTTTATACTCGTTAGTTAGCACAATGTCTTTAAAAACTAAATAGTTTTCTAATAGAAAATGTACATGTTTGCATTTGTGGAAAAAAACATCTATAATGAAGGGAGAAGAACAACATATCAACAGAGTCGATATGTTAAAATCTAAATTTAAGCAAGAACAGCTCCTAAATTTTAGGTTGAAAATTCATGCAACAAGCACTGTATTCCTCACACAGCTATAAATATTTTAATGCTATTCAGGACATTGTGTGTAAGGGAAATATATTTCTTAATGTAAGTGGCTACAAAAACAAATTAAACTCGGAATATGTAATACGATGACTGACAATTTGTGTAAAAAAAAGCATGCACATATCCCAGTTACTAAATATAATGCATGAGTAGGTGACACTTGGATCAAAAATTAATATTATTAATGAATAAATTATATGAAAAAATTAGATTAGAATTTTTTAATAATAAATGCAATACTTTTTAATTGCCTTTACATAAAGTATCTATAATATGCTTATCTACTTTAAATATTATTTTGAGATATATTCTGCTAAGTATGTATATGGAATGGGGTTCCATGAAAACACTTTCTATTTCTAGAGGGTTCCATGAAAACATCTTCAAGTTCTAGGATTCCGTGAGTTGAAAAAGTTCGAAGACCACTGATTTACCGCGACCACTAGTTAGAGGTCAGCTAAATAGATATAGAAAAGTGATGTAAAGAAGCAACAAAAGCTAAAATGTGACCATATTAAATTATTTTTCTTCAAAAATAAAACTATAATAAGCTTTAAGAAGAAAAAAAAAAAGACAAGTTCAGGTATTAAATACCTTGGTTCAAAATATGCAGCAAATTAGCGATGTGATATGCAAATTTGTTTAGGTAATTTTAATTTCGAACAATTCAATAAATAAAGCACAGAACTTAAAAAACTTTGAAGAAAATATGTATTTGCATTTTATATTTATAACTGTAAGTCAGTAAAATTGTTATAACAACTTATAAATTTATACTACAGAAAGAAAAAAAAAATTAAGACAAAATAAAAATAAAGAATCTTAAAATGAAAACATATTCTATGAACATAAAATTTTTAATAACTCGTAACAAAAAAAGAGCCGACATACATAAAACGATGCTGCATATTTTTACCACGCATATTTTAGTTCTGAATTAAATAAATTATTCATAAAAGATTGAATATTAGAGAAATGGCCCCTAAAGCAATACTTCACTGAAAAAGATAATTGTAACATGAGGATTTCTACTTAAAACTGTTTGAAGAATTAAAATCTTTTGATAACTTTTGCGGTTGTTGGCCGGGACCAAAAAAAGACTGGCATTTTAGAATTTAATTACAAAAAGAACATTCATTAACTTTACTTTCCGACAGTGTTGAGACGCGTGAAATTGGGATTTCCTAACAGAAACGGACCACCCTGCTATTTTCATTCGTTATTAATGAATTTCCAGCCTTTTAATTGGTCTAGAAACGCCGAAGCGAGTAATGTGGTTACAGAAAGAGGGCTTTGATACATCAAAGCAATTTTAAGACTTCAAGTTAACCATTCCAACGAGAGAAAAAAAAAACATAATAAACAACAAGAAAAAGAAAACAGTTTTACGACTTGCTGAGGACATACAAGAGCTAATTGCTATTAAGCAAGGTCTATGGTAGATTTAAAGCCATCCACAGAAAACTAAAACGTGTTTTTCCATGTTGATGCGATAGATAATAAATTTTAGTTTTTGATGTCTTCGATTGGCAAACAGAGCATGTCAACGCCAATTAAACTCAGAGAAGGCATGAAAAAATACACTGCAGAAATTAATTTTCTATTGAAAAATGACACAATATAAATCTAGTCAATGGATGTAAGATTAGAACTTAAAAATTTGTAATATTTTTTTAGAATAAAATTTTGAATAAAAAATCAGAACTAAGTATATTGGGTAAATCTTGTAAAACAACAATGGACATATTTTTTTTCTTTCCACTCCATACATTTATTTAGAATATATATCGCATTTTTTCAAAGCAATTTTTATTACACTACAAAATGAATTACCAGATCGGAATAAGGAATTCTCTTTTCTCTTTCTTCAATTCAAAATTTAGGGCGAAAAAAATTAATTACAATGATAGCAGAAAAAGAACTTAATAATAATCATAAATGATATTAATTTTGATTTACCACTCATACTATTCAATAAAAAAATGACATAAAATTTAAAGTCCAATAGTTTGTCATTATCAAAATAGAAAACTGATTTTTATCCATCCCAGTTTTATAAATTAGAATTTATTTGATTTTAATTTACGTCACACTGTAAAGCAACACGAGGGCTATTGGTGACGGACCTTGCAATTTTGAGCCACGGTCAAGTGACGAGGACGATATCTAAGCTTTCATGTTCAATATTAAAGTTTTCAAAAAATTTCTCAAAATTTTTTTTATACTGTACGTGATTTTAAATCAAGAGCACTCTGTGCGTGATAACAGTTGGCAAATATGTACTTATTAAAATAAATAAGTAAAGCAGAAGTTGGCAACAACGAAGCGTATGAACTGATAGACTGGAAACACGTAAATTTAGCCTGTTAAATCAATACAGATAAGATTTTTCAATTATAATATACAACACAGATAAATAAATGATAAAAAAAATGTTTCTCAAATGGTGGATATATGTTTTCTTTATCAGCATTTTCCATCATACTTATGGTAGCTAATCTCTTAAAAAAACAGTAAATTTGATGTCACAGCTCAGAATGCAACAGGTGAAATAGCAACAAAAAATATCTAGCGCTCGTCCAAGTGCAAAAGTTTACGGTAATCAGGTGGAAGCTGGTAAGTCAAGCAAGCGTTAAAACTGGGGACAAAAAACCGACAAAAAAGGTAAGGGGAAGATCTATTTTCCGCTTCGCTTCCCACTGCCATGGATCCTCTTCAAAAATCCCCAAAACGCAACGCAATCAAGTTAATGGCACCAAGATTGACGACAATTTTTAGCACAGGCAGAAAATGAACACCAATATTTTTTTAAAAAAGAATTACGTTCCATTATTGTATAAATCTCCCATCCTCCCAGTAAAAAATATCGTCACGCAAAGTAATAAGGTTTAAACAATGTAACATAAAGGACGAAAAAAATTTCGAATACTGTCAGGTGATGAACAAAGGAGGGAATGGAAACCTTAAAAGAATCAGAAAGAATATCGATGCATCTGCCATGAGCCCCCCAAAGATTCATCAAGATAGTTAAAAGGCACAACACAACCATCACAAGTTAGCGACGATTACCAATACTGCCATATAATGAACATTGCAGGGAATGGAAACCTACAAGAATCAGAAAAAGAGATCATGGGTAGTTAGCTAAGTAGAATTTAGCCTGGAGTGCGTGTGTAGTAGAACGGTCCAAGGTGTGGCGGTAATTACTTTCCTCCACGGCCCCACATCATTACACGCTTAGCAGCTGCCGAAGACTGCACCTGTGATTGAAATGAGATTCACTGGCACTATCGGTGATCCCACTTTCGGCTATTTATTCCACCCCGAGAAGTAGAATCCTTCCCTTTCTACAGGAGATGGACAGGATAGGGTTGTGTATTAACCAGGTTATTGTTTTACATACAAAATACTCCTCTTCAGAATCGCGGTAATGGATGTCCCGTGAATGATGAATGACAGATGTCAAGGTCAGAGTGTTATCAAGCCACAATCTGAGAAGTAATTTCGAACAACAGAAGGATGTCAAATGCAACCAAGTCCGTGTTTTTGTTGATTTGTTTTTTTAAGTAATCAATGATGTTCGATTAGTTTACCACGCTTTGATCGAAGTGATAGGAACAAGAAAGTACACTTCGCAGCTTTTGACATGTGAAAATAATAACCTACTTTATATATGTGTCAGTAAATAATTCTTTTCAAAAGGACATTCAAGACTTTTAACATCCTCTGATTCTCTAGTTACAACGAACTTACGTCATTGAAAAATAGAAGCGTTAAATTCTAAATGTTCCACCGTTAAGAATCCTTGATTTTTTTTCTCTCTCTGTATTTTAATCCCATATTCCAGGGATGGGCAATTAATTTGGCTCTAGGGACTACATTGGAGAAGCGGAGGGTATTGAAATTCCGTACCTTTTAAAACTGATTGCTTTCATTAGTTAACTAACTGTGCATCTAAAAAAAAGGTAAAATATTGTACCATAGAAATCAATAAATATAAGTCAAAATAGTGGCAGTCTTACTCTATTTATTGCGCTAATTTCATATCTATGGCTGCAAACACATTTAACTTTCGAATCAGTTAAATGAGACAAATGTACCGTACCAAACTTTTCTGCAATTTTTTTGAAATCAGGAATGAGACGGTTTGTTGAAATTCTCATCAAGCATGCAAATTTATTTCACCCAATTGCATTTTAATTTACTCTTGTTGATCTCCATGCAAGAAAAAGTTTGCTCGCTAATATATGCTGACTCAAATATAGAGAATTTTTTCTGATTGTCTTGGAGGGCCGCAAAAAACTCTTTGCGGGTCGCATGTAGCCCGCGGGCCTCTACTCGTCTCATATTCCAATGAAATTCTAAATTTTTATCTGTTTTTTTATTCATACAATAATTTAAATATTACCAATTTTTTTTAAAAAAAGTGTAATCAATTTATTAATAATAATAAAGTTATTAGGAAAAAAGCGTTTGGAATTCTTTTTCGAATATTCCTCGAGTCTACTCTGTTTTTAGTCAAGTTAAATATTTTCAGTATTTTTTTAGGATCATCTTCGTTCTAATATTTATAAAGAGAGGTTAAGTAGTTGATTTACGGGACACTGGAATTTTCTTTTAGAAGCCATGTCAGAAGTTCGTGCAATTTATTTACTTACAATCCAGTCAAGTTTGAACTTTGCCTTTGAATACCTGCGCCAAAATTGTTGAAAAGATTTTATCTTAAGAATAACATTGGAAGCATCTACTGTGAATGCTGGAAATGACATGAATTATTAAACGAAACTCCAATAACTACAAATTCGTTGGATTGGCTTATTAGTTTCAAGTAAACTAATGCAAGATGTGACCATGTATTTAACATTATCAATTCCGATCATAAATAGAATACTGCTTTCGAAAATAAGTTATTAATTAATAAATTTCTGATAACGTGTTGAATGTAGGTAGGTAAAAAAAGCAATGAATAAATTCAGACAAAATAAAAGTATAAGATTAAAATTTAGGGATAATTTTAATCGAAGTTTGCCGAAAGTTATGATAACAATAACTGGGTAACAATTATCGAATAGTTTTAAAAAATTCAATTGTCGTTTAATAACTTAAAAATTTATACATAAATAATAATTTAAACCAGCGGTCGTTATCCGGTGTTCCATAAAAATTTTTTGATGGCCTGCAGACAAAAATTGGGACTATTTACATTATGAAAAATCTGTTTTAAAAATAACGAGTAACAAAACGTATTATGGAATACAATTAATACTTATTTTAAAAAAAAAAATTTAGCTACTACTTTTAACGAAACTTTTTCTGAGCTTAGAGAATTTTAGTTACTTTTGCAGGTATATCTAGTGGCATTTGGAAGTGAAAGTTGGTAACCTTGGTAAATTGGTGGCATAACACTTAAGTTTGTTGATATTGCTTGACGTTACTGATTTGTTCTTGATTTCGTATGTTAATGTAAATAGAACCGTGTAAATAAGTGACAATATATTTATAGCGGTAAGCCATATAGTGGTCAATCATATTAGCGGTCCACCAAATACAAAATCATACATTTAGTGGTCCATTGAGTTCTAAAGGTTGGCGACAGCTGATTTAAACGATTGGATACATCTAAATAAAAATTATTAATTTTTAAAGGAAGAATACATTTGGCAAGTGCATATTTGCAGATAGTAGGATAGGACTTAATAGATTATTGCAATCATATTCAAGTTAATTATTGTACTTTCAACAAGTGTCAATCTATGTCACTGACCTGTTCGGGTTTCAGTCCTGGTGGTATCCAAGTGTATTCCTCTAGGGCACATCCAGAATCGTCATCCGAGTGTGAATGTCGGTCTGAAGGGGAACCGGCCCCACTTCCAAAGTGGGCGGCCATTTTATGAACAATACGTTCGCTCTCTGCCATATTGGACACACCGGAAGCCCCTTCGTGCTCCTCTCGAGGACACTTGCAGTTGCGGCACACCTTCCTAAAAAACAAATAAACATAAATATTAAGAAAAGTGACGTTTTAAAAGGTCTTAAAAAACATTTGAACACATCATCACCGTAAAGATAACTCACAAGAACAAAAACGCCCACATTGGACAAACAGCATCGAGTGTCTGACGCATCAAACTGAATCACTAGAGAACATCAACAATATGAAAGCCATTTTAAGAATACAATTGTGTGTCGAACTCGATCCAATGCGGGAAGTTCAACGTATTTAAAAACAGGTAAAAGGCATGCGATTGCAGAGCATTCAAATATCCCCGCAGCGATGAAACACAGCAAAGGATAAATCAACTGAAATGGATTTATCATGCGGCTGGAAGGAGCTATTAATATAAAATAGAGAAAAAGAACTTAATAACTGCACATCTCGAAATATATCGAATGTACCTTGACCTAGAAAAACAGTCGATGGCAAACTTCTGTTCGGGGTTGTTAAATGGATCAAAGGAGGTAAATAATAATAAATGGCAGTTTTTAGAGACATCAACACAACCTATTTTTACCTCTTTGAAGATGTTAAAAGGTTTCAGAGTTTCCTGGTGTTTTGGTTATCTAGGATGCGCGAGGTACGATTTCGGGCTAATATTTAGTAAATAACGGACGAATAACAAAATTTTTCCACATACAATTAATGTATTTTTAACCATTCATCATGAATGGGTTAAATTCTTGAAGGTCACATGATAAATGCAATCACAAGTTCTCCATTGAATTCAAAACTGACAGACTTATACTCGCAATTCTAATTGCAAAATTTAGATAAAATTTCAAATTTGATAACTGGGTAAAAATGTTCAAATATTAAGATTCTTTAAAAAGTTTGAAAATATTTTTTAAATTTTTTTTTTATACACTATGCGTTTATTTTTAAATTAAAAGCATTTTGTTTATAATATGTTCTTTTTAAAAGAAAGTTTCTGAAAAAAGCAAAAAGTGGCAACAGTGAATTGCATGAACTGATTGGCTGAAAACAAGTGGTTGCATTTATCACATAACTATGGCGTCACATGAATTTATGAACTGATTGGCTAGAAACAAGTGATTGCAGTTATGTGATTATGACGTCACATGAATATCATTTGATAATAATTCTTAAATAGTAATTGTCATAAAAAAGCAAGTTTAGAGTGTATTCTACTTTTTCTTGTTCAAGTTATTTATTAAAAGATAATTAAAATATTATCTGATGATAATTAAAAATGAAAAATAAAAGTTTCTGACCTTATGGCAGCAATACTTGTTTGTTGTTGTTATATAAACATTTGGTCAAATTTCCTTGTTTTTTAATTAAAATAAAATGAAGGCCTGGAGTAATGAGTTTCATTTTTGAAATATGAATTAAAAAAAAGATTAACTTTAGTTTTCAAAATTCATAATAATCGTTTTTATTTTTGAAAAATAAAATCAAATTTCCCATAATGTTTGCATTTATATGCACATTTAAAATGCATTGTATATTTCTTTTTCATGAATAAATTTCTTTTTAAAACTAGAAATATTCTCAAAACTTAAATGATTATAGCAATAAATGGTGATGAATAATTAATACAAATAAAAGGAAATTATACTTTAAATTAAAGATAAATATGCATTACAAGAAAGGAATTTTGGCATTATTATGAAATTAAAATTTTTTTTTTAAAAAAACGTTTTATAAAAAGGAAAAAAAAATTCTCTATTTTTACTTAAAATTTTTAATAGGATTATATTAACAGAATTCTGTACATAAAGAAAAACGAAAACAAAACAAAAAGAATATAAAATAAAAAATTCATTTTTCTCGAAGTTTTATATATTAAAATACATATTATTAAAGAGCCCATACATAGAATCAAAATTCAATACTAAAGTAAGTTCCACAGTTTACAGCATCTGAGTTGAAAGAATATCTTTGTAGAACACATCTGATTGAAAAGAGAAATCTTACCCATCCTTATACACGATATTAAATGCATTTTGAAAGGACAGAATATACACACGATCAAATGCAATGATACAAAACGATTTAAAGCTAAAAACATTCGAGTTAGAGTTCGCTCAAAAAGAAAAGCCAAATCTTTATGTACCCCAGTGCTCTTTCTCTTTAATTCTAAGTAAAAACAACACGCGCGGGCATTTTCTCACTTCCTACACGAAAATCACGAGGAAAAAAACGAAATAAATGTTAGTCCCAATGAAACCGAGTTCGACTTGACCGCATTCGGTTTTTCTATGTTTTTAAATCTTTACATCCCGAAGAATACATGTAACCTGAATGTCAAACACGCATTCCACCGTTCGAAAATCAGAAATAACAAGCAAACAAACATCCAACTTCAGAAGTTCATTTCGTATTTTCATTCCCCCCTCCCTCCCGTATCTATCGAGACATAACTAGGCGACATTCCACTCAGAGACTGCAGGAAATTTTACAATGAGATAATTATTCTTTTTCACTGAAAGCCTATGAATTGAAAGCATCGATCATTCTTCCCAAGTTTAAATATCCATCATCAAAGGGCCTTTGGCTACAACGGGGACAACAACTGCCCCCAGCAAACGTGAGTCAGCTTGGAGGATATCAATTTGTTTGCCCGGCACGCGCAAGTGACGGATGGCGAACATCTGATCGGAACAGTTCCAACCATGGAAGATGGACAGAAACACATATTTGCCACCCAAGATGAGAGGGATCCGTTTTCAAGGTGGAACCAATATCTTGTTCTGGATCTCGGGTTTTCAATAGAGCATGGCGGAAGATGCTTCGAGTAGTGGAGGTAATCGCTTTGTCACGGGGATCTGATATTTTATGCAAGAAAAAGCATGTATGTTAAAGACGTCGGTGTCTTTGAATGAGTGTCAGTTTACCGAAATTTATATGGTTTACGATGTAAAATGCCGCTTGCAAGTTAAAGAAATTTATTCGATTTGTAATGACTGCCACTTGTTACAAGTTATGTTAAACCGAAGCTAGTAGGTTTCAGATTTATTTGTAGAAATGGCTGCGTTCCTTGTGTCGAAAACTTGCTGGTTTTAAGGTGCCAGAAAGACTTGCGACTTCGATTTACGCGACCAGAAAGACGTTTAAAGCCTGTCTTCGCTTAATGTTAAAGAATAGGATGTGAATTTGAAATATTTTTTCTAATATAAAAGTACTTCAACATGAATATTATATTCTGGCCTCGCTATCCTATAAAGGGCGCCATATTTCTGCATACTACTCATTTTTACCCCAGTTGACCCATTTTTTCTCCATTTTCGGAATGCTAAATGGGCTATCTCTTTACGTGTTAAAATGAAAAAGAAAAGTATTTATGGAATACTTTGAAATTTTAATAACCCTATATTATAAACAGATATACGGATTATACAACGTTGAAAATTTTCATGAAAATGAGTCATTAAATGTGCACTTCCTTTAGTTCAGGTCCTTGTACATTTTTGACGAAGGTAGTCTTAAGGCGACAGAAAGCTTTGCGACTTCGATTTATGCAACCAGAAAGACGTCTCGAAAGACTTGCTTAATTTACCGAAACTTGCATGCTGTATAATTACTGGAACATTAAGAAAATTAACCAGATTACAGAAATTTCATGCTCCCCCTCTCCCATCAAAGATTTCTGAAAAAGTTATTAAAAGTCAATTATAGCACACATGTTTATGATTTAGCAACATAAGAAAATTCTTCGAGCAGAACTTCTAATGAGAGAGTGTTTTATTATTTTATTAACATCGTATTATAAAACAACACGAGGAGTATTGGCAATGGACCTTGTAATTTTGAACCATGGTCACATGACAAAAAAGACACCTGACTTCTACACCACGCCAAAGGGAGTGAGTCTTGACAAATTTCATGTACATCAGCCCCTCTACACGGTGGGACTTCAGTGGAACTAGAGCTCGAACTCATGCCACGCTGACCATAACCACTAGGTTACCGCGGTTACAGCCAATAATGATGCATATTTATATTATTTAGCGACACAAGAAACGTTCACGCACTTTTAACAGTGGCACTTTCAGCAGCACTTTTAACAATGGCATAGCTGAGAATATTAGGGTCTCCCTGCAAAGTCAGGTTTTGAGTCCAAAACCAGATCTTACAAAGGATTCCAAAACCATAACATCAGGCTTTGCCCCCTCCCCTTTCCTCCTCGATGCGGAGGTGTACGTTGCGCCACTGACTTTTAAAGAGAAAATGATATTCTTAAATGAAATAATAAAAGTTTTCATTAACTTAATCAGTTTTTTTCCGAATAGGCACAATCAAAACCAATCTCTCCAAATCAGAACTTTCATACAACGTATTAATAACCACAATCGATTGAAGAAAGTTAATAAATTTAAATACAAAAAGTGACAAATGACACCCTAAACATAAAGAACTATTTAAAAAGAAACTATTTTATCGTTCGATTTTTAAAGGTAATATAATTTGAAATGAGATCGAATCATTTAGTCAGCCAGTTTTATATCACTTAACATTTAAACTACACGCTTCTATTGATAGTCCATAAATAAAGTCAAAGAAAATATCAAATGACAACTAGGAGTTAGATAAGGTTAATCAATCAATTTCAAGGGAAACCAGTTTTAACATTTAATCAAAACGTAACAAAGAAAGAAACGTAAAACATTTATTAACTTCCTATAATTATTTGACTTCTGAATGCATTACAGATTTATCCCACCTTTATCACAGAAATTTTATCAGTCTTAAATTACAACAATGAATGGGGAAAAATTATCATCATTCAGTCATTAGGTGCAGCTGGAGAAAAAAAAAATAAAACGTTTTATCCCGAATGTTCCGATTGCGTGTCTTCAGAACAGTCACTCAAGGTTGAATTATTAAGTTTCTTGACTATTAACAATGATCTTGGACAAATTGATAACATTCAAATATTGTTAATTAAGTATTAATATAGGACAATATGTATCTAATTAAGTCCTAAAATTAACATTATTAACTGAAATTACTACATTTATTCACGGGAAAATATACTATAAAATATAATCAGAAAAAAATTATAACTATTATCTTTGTATATTTACACACAGAGTTAATTTCATTCAAAACTCTCGTAGCGCAATTTTGATAGTTCGATATTTAAAATAGGTTAACATTTAAAAGAAATCAGCAACACAATATTAGATTTGTAACATTTTAGATGCCGTTGTTTTCTGTTGAATGAATATCCTTTAAGAAAAATCATTTTGATTTAATGGTTTTTCTACGACTTTTTTGGAATAGATACAATTTTAATAATTCGTAACTAATGTAGCTTTGTTGTGAGTTAGTATTTATTAACGTCGTACTATAAAAAGAGCAACATGAGGATATTGGCGACGGACCTCGTAATTTTAAACCTTGGTCAAGAACCTCGGACGACAGTGACACCCCTCAAAGCTACCTCACCACGCCAACGGCAAGGCTTTGAGCCTGGACAGATTAAACGTGCATCAACCCCCTCCCCTACACGGAAGGTCTTTAGTGGCACTAGGGCTCGAACTCATAAAACGCCGGTCACGAGTTCGTTACCATAACCCCTAGGTTACCTGATTATTAACAATGATGGCCACAAATGTAATTTTGTTTCCTGTAAATTTAGGTAACTGCAGTATGTTAATCATAAAAACAAAACAAAAAAGATATATTCACACTATTTACTAAAAACTAACGTTTAAAAAGAATGGAATAACAAAATTCTTTTTCTCTTTTTATGAAATCGAATATGCCCTTACTACTTGAAGTAGAGAATGAGTTCACAAGAAAGTCGAATACATAATAGAATTACAAATATCATAATTAAATAACAAATGCAAAAAAAAAAAAAAAAACTCTAAAATAAAGCATACAAGTGACTACATTGTTCCTTGTTACTGGTATGAAACAAAAAGATTTTAAGACATCATTTTATATAGAGAGAGTTTTAATTATCTATTCAGACTTCAAAGAGATAGTGAAAAAAAACCCCATACATTAGGAATTAGACTAAAAATCTTAAAAGTTGAAAAAATTACAGCAAACAAATGTGATTACGAAAATATATTTCAATACAAAATAAATTCTAAATTAAATAAAAAATATTAACTAATTTTATAATATATTTTAAACCTCTTAAATGTACTTTTAAAATGTAAATTTTCTTATCAAAGAGAGAAAACTCATTTTCAGTGTTAAGTGTTCTTACCATAAAAAAAGTTATAAAAACACTTAAAGCATGAATATAAACAACTGTACCTGAATAAATCAAATTATTTTACATGACATGTTTTACTACATTTCATTTAAACAAAACGAAATCTTAAATTTTATTGCATCTGAACAAAAATAATTACGTTCTTAACATAAAAGTACAATGCTCTTTTGTATGATTTTTTTCAAAACTGTGTGTTCAATTAGAAACAATAAGTACAGAAAATTAGTTTTCCAGACATTTTACGATAAAAAACATCACCTAGAAATCCATAATATGTTTATAGAAGATGAAAAAAGCTTCACAACGAACAATATAATAATCTAGAAAAATATTTTGCTATTTTATTTCTATATGACTTCAATCATTATCGAAGATTAGAACTATGACTCATCAATCTGTTTCAGAAAAGAAATTGGGTATTTAAATTAGGAATCTATTCTGATGACTAAAAGTTTTCTTGGCTTAAAATATAACCATAAAATTTTCTAACAAACGTGATATGAAACAAGTAAAAGAACATCTTCATTCCTTTTCCATTTCATCAGGTCACCTGAAGATACGAATAACAGAGATTCGCAGTAATAAGGAAATACGGTACTATGATTAATAGCAGAATATTACATAGCTCTAATAACCGCGCAACTTTTTTCGAAAGCAATTCTTTCGCAGTGGTTAATGCAAAAGTTGTGTAATGTAATTGCTAAAGTAATTGCAGCACTTAAACAGGCGTACATAAATGTTCCATTTCTTCATTCGATCTTTTTTTCTCCAAAGATGGCCATTATTCGATTTATATAAATCCAAAATGAC
This sequence comes from Trichonephila clavata, assembly GCA_019973975.1. Lineage (NCBI taxonomy): Eukaryota > Metazoa > Arthropoda > Arachnida > Araneae > Nephilidae > Trichonephila > Trichonephila clavata. The sequence continues at coordinate 19,510 of BMAO01027790.1, read as the reverse complement.
TTTGCTGGCTTAATCGATTCTAATTTTCAAACCGAAACGAATGCGAAATGTGGATAGGAAAAAACCTTTTAACAGAACAAAAAACATTTCAATACGAATAATTTGATGTCAACAGTCATCGCCATTTAGGGCTTAACTCCGTCAGACACGAACATAGTTAATTATTACGGAAGTTTCTATAAAAATGCTCTCCTTTTTCATTATCTTTTTACAAATGAAAAGTGGAAATAGCAGTTGACCCTAACTCCAAAACAATGTTACATTTTTTTATATAAATTTTTTTTCGGGTATTACTAAATAGATTCCGAATTTTATGTCAGAAACGTGTATAATTTACAAACCTACAATACACTCCCTTTTAACTGAACTATTTTCTATAGGAATCTATAAAAAAACAGCTACTATTGTTTAAAAAAAACGTATAATAGTGTCCTGAAATGAAAATTTAAAAATAAAATAACTGTATTTTTTCGAATTTAAGCCGCCATCGATTCTAAGCTGCACCCCGAATTACCAACACATTTTTGTGAAAAGTTTTTTAAAAAAAATAGTTTATCGATATCCAATATTTAAAAAATTAAAACTTTTTTAAAGAACTAATTAAGAAGTAAATAATTTATTTAAAACTTTTAAATACATACATGAATCTGTAATTGCTCTAAAACGTCAATAATACGTTCAATTTTCACCATCCAACGAATTTTTCTGCCTTTTATTCTAAGCCACACACGATTTTCAATACAATTAACATTGGGAAAAAAGTGCGGTTCTGATTCTAAAAACTATGGTAGTCTTAAAATTTAAAGTGTAGTGTTCATGTAATTCGCGATTAAAAATTTCATTACTGTTCATTTTTAAAAAACAACATTTTCTGAACCATTTTTTTGTGCAGCTGAAATTATTAACCCACTTCTTCAGAAATTATTTTCATAAATTTTGATTAACATTCTGCGACCGCTATACATAAATCTTTTAATAAACATTTTACTACAAAAACATTAAAAAGAACAAAGAACGGCAACCGTATTTTTAATTTTATATACACATTAATTAATTATCTGTATGAATACAATACATTACACCTCTTCAAAAATTAAAATTTTTTAAATTACTTCATTCTGATAAATGTACGACGCTTTCAGTGGCGTACACAGACCTCTTATGGGGGAGGGGTAACATTCTAAAAAACCGAGATGTAATCTCCGTGTTAAAAGTTAAAAATTCGTTAGTCTATAGGGAAGGGAGAGGTATGCGCCATTGGACGTTTTCATTGTAAGACGGGTGGGTATCTTGAATATTAAATTAAGATTATTCAAAATCCTTACAAGTTTTCCATAGCTTAAATAGGTAAAAAAATAAAGTACTGAGATTGGTTGATTTGAGAGTTTTGGTGACATATCTCTTCATTTATTATCTCGGTCAAAACGTACAAATGAGCAACAACAAACAACTTTAATGAACTGTCTCAAGCGACATAACAAACGAGCATTTAATCTCATATCCACAATAACTCAAATTACCTAATAAGAGTTCCCAATACATCGCTTAAGAACTCTTCATCATTTATTTCAAATAAACATCTCGGGCAATTAAAGGTTCCAGGAACAGTTCCAGAAAATCAACTTTTGTATCCCTTCCAGGTAATGGGAAATGAATTTTGGGAGCATTTAAGCCTTTAGCGAAGCATCATTGACCATCGACATCTATTGAGGGAAAGGTCAGCATTAGGATCTAGGTCGTCAATGAATTTAGAAGGTATTTTATGGACGATTTGCGGTCGAAAAAAAGAACAGGACACGACCGCTTTTGCAAATCTAATCACCCCGGGGATGAACATTCGCAGACGAATGATGATTTTAGTAAATGAAGATGGCTGTCGCATTTAGAGGATGCAAAAGACGGATCAAGTACAGCAGCAGATGGTAGTCTGTGCAAAGCAGGAGTAATTATACCCAATCTTTAATGATTGTGTGGGTATTATAAGTAGCATGAGTCGCAAGTAAATGAGTTCATTAGATTTGCGTATGATTTATAGTGGTAATTTTTTAATTGCAAAGTATGCATTATATAACATATTAAAATTATGGAAGACATTGCTGGCAATGCTTTATAAAAATTGATTCTTGACTGTCATCAATATCTATTTATATAATTTGTAATATTTATGTAAAAATAAATGAGAAATAATAGTAGCCTGGCAAGATGTATTTAAACATAGTCATGACGCGTGTAACGGAATTTAAATTCTAACATGCGCTTCCGGGCATAAAAAACAACTTAATTAGATTGCAAGGACCGATACTGATACAAGAGCTTCTTCGCATGCATTTCAAGATGATTTCGTTTTTATCTAAGAAGTTTTGAATGTATAAGGTTAATTACATTAAGTTTAAATAATTATTGATGAAACGAAGTAGTTAGAACTGATTTTGTGAGGAGAATAATTTTTCAATCTAGAAGATTATACTTTTTAAAGATAATTCTCAAAATTTTATCTTTTGTTCGAGAGAGCACATTTACCAGTTTTTCCTTCTCCAGCATAGAAACTTAATACAATCATATTAACGACAGGATAATATTTAATAATATGTGTTTTCATATTTGAATTATGCGTTGGTGCCAATATTTTCTTTCCAGCCCAGCCCAGATTCTTTTTGGTGTGTATGTGTGTGGGGTGTTGAAGGATTGGTTTCAATACATCTCTATAATAAATGATTGCATAGAATATGTGCATAGCAAAAGCACGAGAAATAGACAAGCACAGAAAAATTATGTAAAAGACTAGATAAATAGTAGAAATTTAAATCCATTTAAATATTTTTTGTTGCTGTTAATAACTTATATAGTGCGATATCTAATATTTGAATACATTTTTAAATGGTTGGTTTTTAGCATTCGTTATCGCGAATATTTTTTAGAAACTTCCATTACTTATTGCTTCGTATATATCTTTGCTCAAAATATGATATTCAAAGACAATTTATCTTTAATAGAACGAGAAATAATTGCATTTAAGAAATTTCGTAATTTGAAAACAGTATGAAAAATATGCACACCAGCAAATTAATTTAGTTCTATTACGATGACCATAAGAGTTGTTAACAGAAATGATACCGTAAATTTTAATAGTACTTTAGAACAAATACCTGCGAATTTGCATTCATGAATAAATGTATTTATTTATTTGTTATTACACCATAATGTATAAAAATAAAATATATCTAACTTTTTATGAGTATCATATTATACTTAGAATTAAGGAACCGTATATGAAAATATAGATAATCTGCTTCTGAGCAACATTTTGGGAATTTTTTCTATTGAACGTTCTGAAATGAAATAAAAGATTCACAAGGAATATTCCTGGATAATTTGAGGAATGATAATATTATTCTGGGGGGGGGGATTCAATTTCAAAGCACCAGTTTCGAAAATTGTTAGCAACCAGCAAATTTGCACAACGAAAAGGAAGACTGAAATAATCACATTTTAAAAGTGCCATCTCAGTTTCTCGATAAAAACAAAATATATAATAGAATACTCAAATACTCCTTTATAACATGATAAAACAAAGATGCAAGTGCATTCAACTTTTTCTGTGGGTTCTATAAGTTTCTATAATACATATATTTAAATAGTATTTAGGATGCAGGAGACCACTCTTTTGAATACGCTTCATCATCAGGTGACTAGTTCAACCGGACGGTTAGATATTCAGTTAGAGCTTATCAAAAAGAAAAGTATCGCAGAAATAAATATGAGCAAGAAAGTTAGTAGAGTAACATGTTTGCATAAAAATAACGACAAAATGAGGCCAAAGACATTATTTAAGGGAGGAAAGGTTGAACAGCGAAGGGTCATTCACTTCCAGGCAACTACAACACAAAACTTTTGGAATGACCAGTTATAAGGCAACTACACGCAAATTTGACAAGGAAAACAAGGATATAACAAAACATTAGGAAGTCAGGAAATGTATTTAGACATTTAATAATCGGTTATAAAGCAACCGTATGCGAAACAAAAAAGTCAAAAAAATAAATATTATGAAGATTGGATGAAACGCAAAATAAGAGGTGGACTTTTGAATAATAAAATCATTTATAAATTTGATTTTGAACCATATTAAATAAATAAGAAGCAGAGAAAGTGGGATTAAATTACTTGTGAGTATATGCTTTTCGACAGGATAGCCAATTTAGTCGACTATGATAAAAAATTAGATGGCAATATTTGTTTGCAGAGTTAATTAGGAGCTATAACTATAAAAGGCAAAGATATTTACTTTAATTACGTCAATAATGACAAGAAAAACAGAATTTCACCCACTCAATTCGATTTCATCACACGCCTCTGTTTATAGGTTTAAATGTGATAATTTCTTCAGCATTTACATAATAGATAAATAAACACAGAAACTAGTGAGTTCACTTTGAGAAATTACCAGTCCTTGGACGGCATTGCTACCTTAATTGGAATAAATAAAAATGATGCTAAGACAAAATTTTACAAGATATGTTTAAAAGTCGAGTAATAAATTGCATTGTAGATCGCAGAATAAAGATTACAAACAATTTGATACCATTTTTTGTTTGAATAATATAGTTTTTTTTTAAAGTTTAGTTAATTGTTGAAACCGTATATGCTGTTAAAAGAAAATTAATTTTTAATACATTTATCTTCAAACAGCTTAATCTAAAATTTTATTTCAATCATTTAATAAGTACCAAGATCAAAAATGTGTTTTTAAAATTAATGCAAACTAAACAAATATTTTCTTGCATGTGTAAAGGATTTTTACTGTAATTGCAAGGTTAAATTCTGTTACTATTATTACAGGGATATTTCTTATATATACTATTGATGTTAATCGTTAAATGAATTACTTTTAAACACATATTTTACTGAACAGATAATGTGTTCTAAGAATAACAATCCGTTTCATAATGTCGTAATTATTATAGGTATCATACTACAAGCCAAAATGATGAACTGATGAATTTAAATTCTTACACATACATCGCATAAAGGGAAAATCAAAGTTTTTAAAATGGAAAATGCTTTTTATTTTAAGTACATATTTTATTAACGATAACTTTACTTTAAGTTGTTAATGGGGAAAAAATTCAGATATTAAAAAAATATGTTTACATTTTTTCCTTTAAAATTCTAACTAGTAGAATGAAAACTGAAAAAGAAATTAAAATTTTCTAAAAATTATACTCAAATATAATTTAACACAACTTTCTAAAAATTGAAGAAAGTAAAACCAGGAAAAGCAATAAAATTCATAACTTTTATATAGAATTACAATTACTTTTACGAATGGGGTGGCAATAGAAATAACATTGAGAAGGCGATTACTTACAATTCTCTATATAACATTAAAATATACTCTTTTTTTATATTTATTTAATAAAATATACTATTTTCTTCTTTAAATACATATTTTTGTGCCTTTTTTAAATATATGTATGATTCTGATAAAATTTAAATATTTTAACTGTATCCACAATGGTATAACAGTAAAATTATAACAATAAGTACGAGAAAATAACTAAAACTTGAAAAATCCGTCTTAATTATACTTTACGAAATATAAATATACATAAACGTTACAATCACAGCACATATGCGCTAACACAATGTCTTTACACTTACCATTCATCATGTTGCACTGATACAGTAGCTGTTGTAGTTGTTCTCTTTTTGCCATACAGTTGACGGTACAACTTGTACTGGTCTCCATATACCCAACACACTTTCCACCACTGCCGACACACAAGCACTGAACTAGCTTTAATTCCTGTGTTACTCATTTAATAGCTAGTCAGAGTCACTTATCGGAATTATAAATAATGACCTTCATGATACACAAACACCTTTGGAGACATTCAAACAGCAACAGGTACAAATCACACAAGGTATTAATTTTCCTTTTGTACACCTTCCATAGTGATTAAAATATAATCCATTAACACAGAGGTAACTACGTGATAATCCAAGATTAATATGTATTTTTAATCACATTTTTCTACGGTGGCAACGAAAAGGAACAAAGAGTAGCTTAATTGAATTCACTACTTTTTAAATGGGAACAAAAATTTTACTTCCCGACGAAAAGCATTTAAAAAAAGACAGTAAAGAGAAAAAATGCTCCTCATAATTGGTGTGCTCCATCCTCTCCTTAATCTCGCAATGAGTGTAAAACGGATCAAGAGCTTTTTCCGCCATGCACTCAAATAGGGGTTTTTCTTGCTTTACGACTTCGGCGCCAAGTCGCCAAGCGCTCAGATCTGCCAAGATCTTCTATCCCCGCCAAGGAATTAATCCCACATTAAAAAAAAGAAAGAGAGAAAAATGCTTTTATTTTGAGGTTTAGATTATTACATTACTGGCATGAGAGTTTCTTTAGAATTCAAATGTGATTTTAAAGAAAGAATATCAAATTGTATTCCCAGTGTATACAACGAAATAAATGTTAAAATTAAAGTTCTTTTTATAAGAATATTTATCAGTTTTCCTAACGTAGATCAAATCTTATTTCAATTTTACATTTTTAAAAGTTTATTATGGAGGAGGGAAGATATGTGATTTAAGGGAAAAAAACACACCGACATTTCAATTAATAAGATATTTTCTATAACAGAAATAAATGAAAATTATTATTTGAGAAAAACATATTTTCTACCCAAATAATTAACTCATTAATAGGAGAAGGTATTTTTAGAAGATTTTACAGTATAATAACTCATGTGTCAATTGAAAAAGTAATTACAAGCTACGAAATTCATAATCGAATTAAGTAGCAAGTCACAGTTGATAGGACAAAATATCCAAAAAATACAAAGTAAATAATTTAATCAGTACTAATATTTAATAAAATTCTTTCAAAAACTCTTCTTATTCACATCTACAACAAATAGTAAATACTACAATTATTTTCATAGCTGTTTTTCATTGTTTTATTTATTTCAAAGGAATGGAGACACAAATCAAAGAACATGACATCTTAAATATATTCTTTAGCTAGAAAGTAAGTTGAAAAAATAGCATAAAAGAATTATTTTTCACATTCGATTCGATTTTACAAATATTTAATTTTCTGAAGGAATTTTTTTTTTTGCAGTTTTTATAAGCTAGTTTCTGCAACTTATAAAAAGTTTAGGAAAATTAAGCGAACATAACAAATATTTTAAGTCGTTAAAAAGAACATGGTAGTTAAGTGATTTAAAAAAAATTAGAATAATGTATTTTCCTCAGAGTATAGTTCAAGTCAGTAGCGCATACAAATTTTTTTTCAAGGGGGGAGCCTATGATCGAAAGTCCCCCAACTCGTATCATACCTCAAGATATCACCAATTAATTCTTCCGATTTTGTCAACAAAAAAACAGTAAAAAATGAATTATTGAAATAATAATTGGTATTAATTAATAAAATAAATTGTTAATTACAAGTACTCAATTAAATTTTACATTTTATATATATAGGATTATCATCAATCGAAAAAAAACTCAAGGGCTTTAGGGGGGAGGTCTGGGCCCCCCTTGTGTGCACCGCTGGATCAGGAACAGATTAATGATTTTTCATTTGCTTTTTAAATAACATACTGATAATATTAGAAAACAACCTTCTGTTATTATAAAGGGATTTATAAACCATAGTTTTTAAATCCCTATTGTAACCCAAATCGTTCCATTATACATTCAAACCACAAAAACCTCAAACTTAATTCCAAAGTGTTAAAAAACAAACTATAACTCTCTTCTACATAGTTATAAAACCCCAACCCTCCAAACAAGCACAAGAAAGGTACACAGAAACCCGCGACAAGTCAACAGACTGATGATGACGACGATTAAAAACAAGAAAACAATATGTAGTTTGTTATGCCCCTCCGCGGCGGTTTTAGCATTTTCATATTCATGAAGTAGGACCCGCCATTGTCGAAAATGGTAACCAGAATCCATTTGGAATTCGACATACAGAAGTTCTTATTGGCGAGTAAATACACTGCAGTTGACCCCTCCTTTTCTAATGGATGCCAAAGGGGCGGGAAGGCAAGGGAAAAAAAGAGGGGGAAGATGAGCTCCTGAAAAGAGAAAGATAGAGGAGATTCTTGGGCTGGGTCTAGTGTCGTACCCCCTCATTAGAGGACCTGATGGATGGCGAATGGACCGGTTTTTGTCTCATCCCTCAGGGCTCGTTCTCCCCCCCCCCTCCATCCTTTCTTCCTTTCCAACTATTTCTTAATACACAATCGACGGAACAAACACCGCTTACAGCTCGTTATGAGCCACAAAGGAATAGACACACCTTTGATTGGACTTTTCCAATGGACGACATGATCGAAGGGGATATTGAGGAGAAATTATCAGCGCTTCTTGCGCTACAGCCACGGGGCCTAAAAAGCGAATTGGTATTCCCACGTTCTGGAAAGATAATCCTCGCTGGTGTGAAGTCATTTGTAGGTAGAATAGCCACTTTCACTTACGCTGTGAAAAAGAAGACACCGGACGTCAGTACCTGTGTCCGTAATCCCTGAGTTACAAATTAGTTCTTTTGACGTATATCTTTTAGAATTAATATATCAGCCATCAACGTAAAATGAAGAGGCGTTTCTCTGTTTTAGTTTATTAATGTACCATTGTTTAACAAACAAGTTTTACTTACGGTATTCTAGTAATGGTGGAAATAAGAGATACAAAAATGAAAAGCTATACATGAAATTAATTGAAAATTACCATTTTTCGGATGGTATAAACATATCTAAATAAATATTCTTACAAAAAAAAAATGACAAGAAAATGAAAGAAACTTATAGAGAAAATTCATATCTAATTATTCCCAGACTACCAATATTACACAAACAAGAATATTTGTTATTATCAATGATATTTGCAATACCCAAAATAATAATAAAATAACTAGAATTTTTAATACATGAATGTATTTCAAAAAGACACATGAGGTGAAATTTCGAATGAGAAAAAAGTCAGTTTATTCAACTAATATGCATTCTATAAAAATTCAAATTAATTTTCAGTTTGCAAAAGAGTCATATTTTTCGGTCACATAGTGAAACAATAGGCTAAATTCATCTGATATCATAGTCACATGATAAATGCAATCACGAGTTTCCAGCCAAATCAATTCATACACTTCACTGTTGCCACCTTTTACTTTTTTTATAGAAACTTTCTTTTAAAATGCACTTGATTTAAACATACACGCATAATATGCGGATATTAATACTTGGAGCATCTTTATCAAATTAAAAATTTTATCTAAATTTTACAAGCAGAACAAGAATAAGACTAAGGGCAGCTTTGAATTCAATATAGAGCAGATGAATAAAAAATTTAAAAATAAAAACAAGCCTACCAAGCTTTAATTAATACAAATGAAAAAGATATTTTTATAGTTTATGTATGCTAATTCATTGAATAAAAATATCATAAAACTACTTTGATTAAAAGTAAAAGTTTTGAAGAAGGATAAAAGAAATCTATGATTTATCTTACACTACTTAAGCACGCCCATCGCTCGATTTTTTTTAAAGTCGCGGTGAAGTTTCAATATAAACACATCCTATATATACACGAAAATATTCATTAAAAAAAAATTCTGTACAAATAAATTTATGACCATATATAAAGATATAAATTACACGTTAAGCATGAAATATATAATAAACTAGCATTAAAATAGTCAAACATCAAGAGTAGGAATAAGAAGACAATGATAAAACTGTTTCTAAGATTCCAAATTGGCTCATAATTACGATATCATTGATTCAGCCAGGAGATATTAAAAAAGAATTAGTTAACCAAAAATTATAAATTTGCAATCTGACGTAGATTGATTCTGAATATTACTTTTAAACAATTTACCTGTATTGAATTTTGGATTGGAGATACAGAAGTGCCGTTTCAATTATTTTTCTTTGAAATCGAATTCGAATGAGTTTGTAGTGTGCTATTTTCTCTCTCTAACGTAACTTAGGGTATTTTTCTTTAGAATTTTATTAAAAGTTTAACTGCCACCACACATTACTAGTAGAAAAGAAATATGCAGATTACTTTTTGTATATGAAGCAAAGGTTTTGTGCGGGCATAAGAGTTAACTGAGATTTACACAACCAGAGTGTGAGTTTTCATTCATAAAATTAGCTAGTTAGCAATTGCCTCCGCAGATTCATGCGTTGAACTATTATTAAAGTATTTATCATCGTAAGAATTTCTCTGTCCAAATTTCAAGGTGATTCAGATTCGATTTCTCTGTTCAAAGGTGAAACTTCCTCCATTTGTTCGAAAATTCAACGTCAGAGTCATGGACGTCTTTGGACTCTTCAAAGCCCTAGGCCCAGAGAAATTTTAAGATTTTTAGAGGCCCTGGGCCCCTATCCAAAAGTAGGCCCAACCTGAGATCTTTAAAAGTAGACAGTATATAGCATGCATTGCCAAATACTCGTTCAAACGGTAATTTGAAACAAATGAATGTGCACGATTCACAATCTCAAAAACCTAGGTACAAACCGGCTCGACCGATGGCCGCATTTCGGCTAAATGAGTTGAATGATTGTTTATGGCATTAGGCCTAGGCCTCGACATGATAGATCGGTCTTCACATAATAATACAGTCTTACCATTTTTGCCAGTTGACATGCAGTTTGAAATTCCTTATTTTTCGGAGAATATGTACGGGAATAATATTTGACCATTAAAATTATCCGGATCATGATTTTATTAAGATAAAGTCGAGAACACACACACAAGACGAAGCCCCGATTGAGGACGAGGACCAAGCCTTAAGACGTCTCTGGTGAGAGTACTTGCATATCTTTTGATGCTTATAGATAAGCTCTGATATGTCAATTAGATTTTATCAAGGATATTATTAGATATTACTACTAGTTAAAAACTCTTCCTCAAGTACCTTGAAATAGCCAAGTAATCAATGAATTGTTATTTGATTTATGTTTGTGAATATTTCTCAGTGTCAAGAAAATCTTCATGGCGATTTCTCCTTAAGCCAGGTCAAGTTTCAGTCACAATCTTTCTTTGAGACTTTGGAGAAGTGGGAAGAGATTGATATATCTTTATAAGCAATAATAAATTATAAGAGCAAAATAGCACTAAATCTTTCGTTTGACACGAGCTCAAGGAAACCATTTGGATAAAAAAAAAGAGGCAATTGTTTTTATAAATTTTCGAACAAAGAGCCACAGAAAAAATTTCGAATGAGATTAAAATAAAAGATCGCCTCAAAAGTTATCTTCAATTTCAAAACTGACGTCTAAATTTTTCGGGATTTGAACGAATCTGATCTCCAAGTTAATAATTTTACTTTCCAATTCAATAAGTTGATTTATCATGAGCGTTTTTTTAGAAAAAAAATAATCAAAAATGATCGTATATTTTCTCCTGAAATAAACGAAAATAATTAAAAATGGCAATTTATTACATAAATATTTTTTTTAAAAAAAAGAAAGAACAGTTTAATAAATCGAAAATAGAAAACGCGGAAAATCAATGGATTAAATTCATGTGACGTCACAGTCACATGATAAAAGCAATTACGTGTTTCTAGCCAATTAGCTCCTGCGTTCCACCGTTGCCACCTTTTACTTTTTACAGAAACTTTCTTGAAAAACGTACAGATTTGTCAACAATAATATAGGTAAAAAAAAAAGCACTTGATTTAAAAATACACGAGATTTTAGACTCTTTCAATACTTATTCTACTTGTTAAATTTAAGTCTAGAAGCAGTTTCGAATTCAATGGAAAACACGTGATTGCATTTATCAGGTGACCGTCACGAATTTTATGAATTAACATTCATGCACAGAAACGACTGGAACCAAAGCAAATTAATCAAAAGTTCAGAAGTACGACGTTGACTTGCACACATACGGATACAACTACACATACATGAACAATTTTTTTTTATATTGTACCAGCTGGAAACTTTTCATTTAACATCACATAAAAGAGTTAAAAGATTATGTTTAAACAATCTTGCAAACATTCCATTTGGGTATTTGTGAAACGAAGCATTCAAGATGTTTTTATTTTCCAAGGCGTCCATCTAAACCGCGTTTGCCGCAGTTTCTCAACCTAGTTGTCTGGCATCTATGACATACGAGTTCCAAAAGTTTCCAGTAGATGAAGAAGTGGCAGTAATTGTTGCTTGCAATTAGGGGCCTCTTTTGGACAGCCTTCATTCGAAGATTATACATTTTCCACACAATGGGAGTCTACAGGAAAGCTTTTAAAGAAATGCGGCGCCGACGGGAAAAGGTCATCCAGCAATTGCGTTCGCTTTTAGAGATTTAAGGGCAAGGTAGGAAGGTGTTACACGAATCGATGCAATTTGTCGACATTTTAACAGATGAGGTCTCAATTCTCTGGCCAATAAGCCCTTTGTTCAAAGCTTTGTCGCCAATAGAAGCGTCACACTGAGATTTGTAATTGCTAACAATTGTGAATCGAAATATTGTACTTTTGATGGATGCTTTATACCAGAGCAACGGACAAAAACTTTTGGAGTATATACAAAGCTACTGGTAAACAAAACATATGATTTTGCAGAAAGCCTCTTTGAACAATAATTGATGGCTTTTTTAGTGGGAAGATCGGACATTTCTCTTCAAAGAAAGCTTATCAATCTCTGATAGTTTTCAAACGTTAGAATGAGAAATTATAACAATACAAAAATGTAGCCTCTGAATACAACAATATAAATCTGTCATTTTGAGAGCTAGAGGCAAAACAAGCTCGTTCTAAAAAAAGGTATAAAGCATAGAGATTTAAAAAAAAACAGGAAAAAAAAAAAAAAAAGAAAACTACTCTTAAGGCACACATAAAAGAACTGATTAAAAAGTAATATTCTTCATTTCAATAATCCTCAGTTTACTCTAACAATGCATTATTCAAACGTTAGCTGACGTTAAATAAAACGTATGAAATAAAGAAATATATGACTTTATATACGGAAATTAGGAAACACGTAAAATAACAGTTCCTTTAAAAGTAAATTATAAACATCCATAAAAAAAAATACTAGATTACAAACACCAACAACAATAGTATGACAGTCCACTACGGCTGAAGGCCTTCCTTGAGGCTGTTTTAACCTGTAATGTTAAAGAATAAAAACCAAGTTTAGAACACTTTTTTTTAGAAAGAAAAGAGCCCCAACGTTATACTTCGATATAGATTCTTTTTGTTTAGACAAAATATCATAATTTTCTTTACTATTCATTTCTGTTCGAATAAAGCCATTTTTTTCTCTTTTGATACAAAATGTATTCTACATTTCTTCTATATTGTAATTTTAAATGAATTTTTCTCTTTATGCGTTTAAAGAAAAACTTGCATATTTACGTAAAGTTTTTAAATTTGGGGGAAAACACAGAATTAATGAATGCATACGTTCCAATATCACGAACTTATACGAAAATTAGGGCAATTTTCATACTAAAAATATGTCCAGTTTAATACAAGCTTTTTAACTTATAACGAAGACAGAGTGATAACCTTTATCAAAAACATTCTTTTATTTTAAAAAATTACTTGTATCTTCCACAAGTGGAATAGCGTTAAAAATTTTCAGTTTATTATTATTTGTTTTTAACACGTAGCCAACACAATCGAATTTTATTCAAAAATAATCTTTTATTATATGTCCGAATATTTGCAATATCCCAGTTACAGTTATGAATGCTAATAATGATAAGAATAATGTGTGTATGTGCTTACAATTTATATAACTAAAATTAATTTCATTAGCTTTTATTAATAACACACACGTTAGAATCCCACAAAAAACCAATTTGCAAACTAATTTAGTAATTTTGTCAAACTTTATAATATTTGAGAGGAAATTTTCAGATCCATTGAAACAATTAATAAGATTGTGAGAATTATTGCAAAGGCAACAATAAATAAATTAATTAATTAAATGGTTATAGAAAAATAAATAAACACAAAAGTAAAATTTTTAAGAAATGCACAAATAATCACATTTAGAAATAGGATTCAGTCACACATTTTCAGTTAAGAAATTACTTATCAGAAATGATGATTATAAGAATGAATCATAATTTTTTACAAAAGCAAAAAATAATCTGTGACGTTTCCCCATCGCTCAATGATTATGCATGGGGTGGTTTTGCAATAATAATGTCACATCTCGTTTAGGTTTATTAGAAAACCTTTATTTTTAGGGTTCACACAGCTGAGAAGACATCACAGGAAAGTACACAAAATACACTTAACACTTAATTGACAGACGAGCACAAATGAAAAAGAGGAAGAACTACTACATGTTGTATTGGCTACGAACTACATAGTACTAACTAATAAAGTTATAAAGTTCACGCAGCGCCGCAGGTGGCGCTAGCAGTTCAGTCAAAGTTATGGGGACTGTTACAGTCTCCCCCTCTGGCCCTGACGCCGCCTCGGCGAAGGTCCAGGAATTGTCTTTCTTGGCCTGCCTCTTTTACGAAGAGGTTTTAGAGGCTTAGATGATGGATCTTGATGAGGACGTAAAGCTGAGGTGTGATAGACTCCAATAGGAACATCGGGATCTTCAGGATTTGCCACTTCAAATGTGGTTGGAGATCGTTGGCTCAGAATAACATAGGGACCATCTCTGCGTGGCATAAACTTTGACGTTCGTTGTCGGGCAGAACTGCTCAAAGGATATTTGTTAACCCAAATACTATCACCTATGTTGAATTTATGGCTTGGCATACGACTTTTGTCTGCGTATTTCTTACGATAATCTTGTTTCGATTCCACACGTTCCTTTATTTGTTTCGTCAGGGTGGCGAATCTTTTTAGATATGGAGTAATCTCCGATACAAAGTTATCATTCTGGATCACACTTCTGATGTCATGGTTTATGTCATCAGTGGTCCGAAGTTCTCGACCGAACTGAAGAAAAGCTGCAGTTTGATTGGTGGTTTCGCTTTTATGAGTATTCATTGCAAAGCGAATAGATGGGAGTTTATCGGCCCATTGTGTGTGATCATCTCCAACTAAGATTGCAAGTCGAGGCTTTAAATCTCTATTTTTCCTTTCCACTGGATTGGCTTGTGGATGGTAAACTGGAGTGAACACTTGTTTTATATCCAGCAGATAACACACTTGCTGCATGACTGCACTGACAAACTGTGCTCCGTTGTCGCTGAGAATACGCCTGGGTAGGCCATATCGCAAGAAGACTTCTTCTAGAAGAGTGACAGCACATTCTTTTGCTGTAGCATTGGCAGTGCAAAGAGCTCGACCCACTTTGTTGCGTAATCCTCAACAATTAGAATCCACTTTTTACCGTCAGAGGTTTCTGGTAATGGACCAAACAAGTCTATGGCGATAGTTTCAAAACGTTGACCGTACACTGGAGTCTGTAACAAACCAGATGGTTTCTGATTTGATGGCTTGAACATGTTGCACTCATTGCAATTTTTGATATATTCCTGAATGTATTTTCTCATTCCAGTGAAATAATATCTCTGAGAGATTCGATGGTACGTACCATCAACTCCATAGTGTCCAGCAGTTGGGGAGTCGTGGTATTCTTGAAGAATATTTTTCCACTCATGAGAGGGATCACTAGCTGGGCTTCTTCTGATTCGGAGTCAGGAGAGTACGATATAAAAGTCCTTGATTCATTATGTATCCACGTCTCGTCCAATTTGCGTAGTTTTCATCTTTCACAAGGGTTTCAAAGGATTCAATTATTTTCTTAATATCTCCATCTTTCAGTTGTTCCGCTCGTATGTCTGCAGTGCTACGACTAGGCATGTCAATAGTCACGCTACACACTTCACAGAACTCTTCCTTGTGTCCACATACGGGACGGGATAATAAGTCAGCTATGACATTTGCTTTTCCTGGAATGTATTCCATTTTCAGGTTGTATGATTGGAGTTGCAGAGCCCACCTTGCTAGTCTACCTGAAGGCGAATTTAAGGTGAGAAGCCATTTTAGGGGTTGGTGATCGGATGCAACGGTAATTTCTTGGCCCTCAATGTAACCTCGAAATTTGTTAAGTGCCCAAACCACGGCGAGAGCTTCTCGTTCGGTGGTTGAGTAATTTTTCTCAGCAGCAGTTAACAACCGACTTGCATACTCTATAGGATGCTCTTCTTCGCCTTTACCTTGCAAGAGGACAGCTCCTATGGCATGATTACTAGCATCAGTGCGAAGAATGTAGGGTTTCGTGGCATCACTTTGTTTCAAAACAGGAGGACTTGTTAGAAGTTGTTGAAAAGACTTTTCTTCTTCTTCTCCCCAAGACCAGATTCTATTCTTCTTTGTAAGGTTGCTGAGAGGTCTGGCTACTTCTGAAAAATTAGGTATGAATCGTCTGAACCACGAACAGGTTTGAAGGAATGACTGCACTTGCTTTACATTCTTGGGAGGAAGCATCTTTCTGATAGCAGAAGTTTTTTCAGGATCTACTTCCACGCCTGAACTTGTGATGTAGTGTCCAAGGTATTTTACCCTATCACAAGCAAAATTACATTTACTACGATTTGCATGTAGTTTGAATAGTAAAAGTCTCTCAAATACAGCTTTGAGGTCAGTAAGATGTTTTTCGAAGGTTTCGGACAGGATTATGATGTCATCAAGATAAGAAAGTATAAGAATGTCACTTAGGCCACTGCGAAATTTGTCAATAAGTCTCTGAAATGTGGCTGGGGCCGTTTTCAAACCAAAAGGCATTCGAAGGTAGCGAAAAGTTCCAAATGGACAAACAAATGCTGTTTTGTCCCTGTCAGAAACACAAACATTCACCTGGTGGTAACCTGATTGTAAATCTATAGTTGTCATAAAAGGTGTGTGCTTCGCTTCGTGAAGCAGGTCATCCATTCTAGGTAACGGATAAGAGTCGGCCACTGTCGTAGCATTGAGGCCTCTATAATCGATACAAAGCGAATTTTCCCGTTCGGTTTTGGAACGAGCACTACAGGGCTGCATACGGAGATTCACACTCTTCTATGATGTTCTGTTCCAAAAGTTTATCAAGTTCCTGCTTAAGAACTTCTTTCTTTGCTGGAGGTAATCTATACGGAGGCACCGAAACAGGAGGGCTATTTCCGGTGTTGATACGGTGTTCCATAAAAGGAGTGGGCTCTCCCCTGGTTCAAACACAGTTTCGTACTTTTTTAGCAATGTTCCCAGTTCATTTTTCTGGTCAAGCGTTAGACATTTACCTTCATCATCACGCAGTAAGCATGTATTTTCCTCAGGTTAGGTCTGCTTTGGACTTCTTGAATAATTGCTTCTTTAACAAAATCGTAGGTTCGATGGGGTGAGTCACTAAAGAACCAGTTGCGATGTTTCAGGTTTAAAACAATGCAGCTTTCTGTAAAAAGTCCATTCCAAAAGTGTTCTGTTGCTTTAGCATAAGGCAAAATTATTAATTGTGTACGGATTACACGTTCTTCAAGTCTGATAACTACACTGGTTGTGTAGACTTCCACCTCGGACTTATGGCCGTCAGCGAGGGACATAGTGATTTGAGTCTTTTGGAAATTGGCTCCTTCTTTTTGTAAAAGGAGATACAAGGTTTCGCCAGCAATTGAATGACTGGCTCCACTATCGGCGCATGCAGTGCCCCATATGCATTTACAGCTAACTTCAGCACCGCACTTTGATTTGGAGTTAAAGAGCATGAATGCAAACTGATGTTGCCAAAAGTTGCTGAGTCCTTATTCACTGCTGGTTTGCAATTTGGACATCTGGGTTTTGTAACCCCTGGCTTACCACAACCATAACAAGATACAGATGGCCTATCTGATCTGTCATCAGTTTTCAGTTTATCACCTCTATTGAAAGATGAAGTAGGACCGGCTTGGTTGGTTTTATCAAATCTACTATCATATGAATTTCTTTTGGAGCGTAAGGTTTAGAAGAATTTTCTTTTGAGTTGACAGTCTTTTTTACTGAAGTAGTATTTCGAATGAGGAAATAAGCATCCAATCTGTCAGCTAAGTCTGAAGGTGACACCCATTCTGACCATTCATGCATGAAGTGTTCTCTTGTTTCGGGAGGTACATGTCTTTTAATTTGGTCAGATATGATTAGGTCTTTTAACTGTTGAAAGTTGACAATTTTCAATTCGTTCAACCATCCTTCGAAATAACTTTTTATTTCAAAAAAGTAATCTCTCCATGTGTTCTCTTGAACTTTCTTGTGTGCCGGAAAAGTTGTCTAAATTTTTCCGCGGAGAGTTTGAATCTCTTCAAAAGCATTTCTTTGACATGCGTATAGTCTTGCGCTTCTTCTTCGGATTCCCTAGCGATGAGTGTGGCTAAGTCACTTGGCAAGGCTCCAATTAAATATGCAACCCATTGTTATCAGGTACTTTTAAAAATTTTAATTGTCTCTCAAATAGTTTGAGAAATATAGCCATGTCGTCTTCTTTCGAGTTAAATCTGGGAATCAGATTCTTCAATTCTAATTTAGGCTGCTCCGAGATATCAGGGTCGTTACTTTGCGGAACTCCACTCATTTTGGCTTCAAGTTGCAGTTTCAATTTCTGCAACTCAAATCCATTTCAGCTTTCTTCTTTCCAAGTCAGCTGCCTGTTCGGCTTTCTTTCTTTCTTCTTTCCGCTGTTCGGCTTTCTTTCTTTCTTGTTCTGCTGCTTGTTCGTCGTTTTTAATTTTTTCGAGCCGTTCCTCAATTATATTCGTAAATAAATTTTTCATAGAAGCTTCTTCGTATTTTTCAGAATTTACAATCAAATGTTTTATGTCTAAAATTCGTAAATCTTCACCCACAGAGAGTCCCATTTCCCAAGCCAACTTTTCCAAATCCTCTTTTTTTCCTTCGTGAGAAATGCCATACTTTCTGTGATAAAGTTCAGTTCGGGAAAAAAAAAGTTAATGAAATGGTTTTCTTTTTGAGAAAAAAAAAAAAATAGTATTTTCCTAACACACTGAAGCTGAAATCAAAACACTGAAAACTTTCATTTAAGAAATATCAAAAGAAAATAAGAGTTATAAAATCAAGTTAGAACATAAAATGCATAATAAACTTGTACACACAGGTTTCCCTGAAGAAATATATTGAATTTATAGAACCAGATAATTCTCAAATGATTACAACATTTCACAGTATATCTCAGAGAAAAAAAAGAATATATAATGAAAACACTTTCGGTCGATTTATATTCCAGCTGGGAAAAAAATACATTACTCATCAAACCATAATAAAAGTAACAAAAAGATGGTTTTCAATCTCCTTTTCTTAGTATCAGCACAGCGGATGTTATGACTAATTCAGCGCAATTGAGTGATCATAAATTAGTGCGCGGAGAATAAAATTAGCTTACTCGAGCAAAACGAAAAAAAACTTACGAAATGTTTCAGTTTAAATGAGATTACATATGCATGCAAATAAAATAACATAAGAATACGATTACACTTGCAAAAGAATTATTTGACAAAATGAATTTTAAGAATTCCAATTTAGAGTATTCAGTTGAAA
>BMAO01027789.1:0-61438 GCA_019973975.1 Trichonephila clavata | reverse complement strand
TGATCAGCGTCGGATTTTACATCAGAAAATTGAGTTTGGTTGGAATAGGAGTTAGAAATTTTTTCCCTGTTCATGACGTCTCCCCTGCCAAATATCCAAAAAAGGTGAAAAATTTTTATTGCAATAACTTTTGATCTAATTGAAATTTTGAAAAGCGCTACATGTATTCGTGATCAGCGTCGGATTTTTACATCAGAAAATTGAGTTTGGTTGGAATAGGAGTTAGAAATTTTTTCCCTGTTCATGACGTCCCCCTGCCAAATATCCATAAAATGTGAAAACTTTTTATTGCAATAACTTTTGATCTAATTGAAATTTTGAAAAGAGCTACATGTATTCGTGATCAGCGTCGGATTTTACATCAGAAAATTGAGTTTGGTTGGAATAGGAGTTAGAAATTTTTTCCCTGTTCATGACGTCTCCCCTGCCAAATATCCATAAAATGTGAAAATTTTTATTGCAATAACTTTTGATCTAATTGAAATTTTGAAAAGAGCTACATGTATTCGTGATCAGCGTCGGATTTTACATCAGAAAATTGAGTTTGGTTGGAATAGGAGTTAGAAATTTTTTCCCTGTTCATGACGTCTCCCCTGCCAAATATCCATAAAATGTGAAAACTTTTTATTGCAATAACTTTTGATCCAATTGAAATTTTGAAAAGCGCTACATGTATTCGTGATCAGCGTCGGATTTTACATCAGAAAATTGAGTTTGGTTGGAATAGGAGTTAGAAATTTTTTCCCTGTTCATGACGTCTCCCCTGCCAAATATCCATAAAATGTGAAAACTTTTTATTGCAATAACTTTTGATCTAATTGAAATTTTGAAAAGAGCTACATGTATTCGTGATCAGCGTCGGATTTTACATCAGAAAATTGAGTTTGGTTGGAATAGGAGTTAGAAATTTTTTCCCTGTTCATGACGTCTCCCCTGCCAAATATCCAAAAAAGGTGAAAATTTTTATTGCAATAACTTTTGATCCAATTGAAATTTTGAAAAGCGCTACATGTATTCGTGATCAGCGTCGGATTTTACATCAGAAAATTGAGTTTGGTTGGAATAGGAGTTAGAAATTTTTTCCCTGTTCATGACGTCTCCCCTGCCAAATATCCATAAAATGTGAAAACTTTTTATTGCAATAACTTTTGATCTAATTGAAATTTTGAAAAGAGCTACATGTATTCGTGATCAGCGTCGGATTTTACATCAGAAAATTGAGTTTGGTTGGAATAGGAGTTAGAAATTTTTTCCCTGTTCATGACGTCTCCCCTGCCAAATATCCATAAAATGTGAAAACTTTTTATTGCAATAACTTTTGATCTAATTGAAATTTTGAAAAGCGCTACATGTATTCGTGATCAGCGTCGGATTTTACATCAGAAAATTGAGTTTGGTTGGAATAGGAGTTAGAAATTTTTTCCCTGTTCATGACGTCTCCCCTGCCAAATATCCATAAAATGTGAAAACTTTTTATTGCAATAACTTTTGATCCAATTGAAATTTTGAAAAGCGCTACATGTATTCGTGATCAGCGTCGGATTTTACATCAGAAAATTGAGTTTGGTTGGAATAGGAGTTAGAAATTTTTTCCCTGTTCATGACGTCTCCCCTGCCAAATATCCATAAAATGTGAAAACTTTTTATTGCAATAACTTTTGATCTAATTGAAATTTTGAAAAGAGCTACATGTATTCGTGATCAGCGTCGGATTTTACATCAGAAAATTGAGTTTGGTTGGAATAGGAGTTAGAAATTTTTTCCCTGTTCATGACGTCTCCCCTGCCAAATATCCATAAAATGTGAAAACTTTTTATTGCAATAACTTTTGATCTAATTGAAATTTTGAAAAGCGCTACATGTATTCGTGATCAGCGTCGGATTTTACATCAGAAAATTGAGTTTGGTTGGAATAGGAGTTAGAAATTTTTTCCCTGTTCATGACGTCTCCCCTGCCAAATATCCATAAAATGTGAAAACTTTTTATTGCAATAACTTTTGATCTAATTGAAATTTTGAAAAGCGCTACATGTATTCGTGATCAGCGTCGGATTTTACATCAGAAAATTGAGTTTGGTTGGAATAGGAGTTAGAAATTTTTTCCCTGTTCATGACGTCTCCCCTGCCAAATATCCATAAAATGTGAAAACTTTTTATTGCAATAACTTTTGATCTAATTGAAATTTTGAAAAGCGCTACATGTATTCGTGATCAGCGTCGGATTTTACATCAGAAAATTGAGTTTGGTTGGAATAGGAGTTAGAAATTTTTTCCCTGTTCATGACGTCTCCCCTGCCAAATATCCATAAAATGTGAAAATTTTTATTGCAATAACTTTTGATCCAATTGAAATTTTGAAAAGCGCTACATGTATTCGTGATCAGCGTCGGATTTTACATCAGAAAATTGAGTTTGGTTGGAATAGGAGTTAGAAATTTTTTCCCTGTTCATGACGTCTCCCCTGCCAAATATCCATAAAATGTGAAAACTTTTTATTGCAATAACTTTTGATCTAATTGAAATTTTGAAAAGCGCTACATGTATTCGTGATCAGCGTCGGATTTTACATCAGAAAATTGAGTTTGGTTGGAATAGGAGTTAGAAATTTTTTCCCTGTTCATGACGTCTCCCCTGCCAAATATCCATAAAATGTGAAAACTTTTTATTGCAATAACTTTTGATCTAATTGAAATTTTGAAAAGAGCTACATGTATTCGTGATCAGCGTCGGATTTTACATCAGAAAATTGAGTTTGGTTGGAATAGGAGTTAGAAATTTTTTCCCTGTTCATGACGTCTCCCCTGCCAAATATCCATAAAAATGTGAAAATTTTTATTGCAATAACTTTTGATCCAATTGAAATTTTGAAAAGCGCTACATGTATTCGTGATCAGCGTCGGATTTTACATCAGAAAATTGAGTTTGGTTGGAATAGGAGTTAGAAATTTTTTCCCTGTTCATGACGTCTCCCCTGCCAAATATCCATAAAATGTGAAAATTTTTATTGCAATAACTTTTGATCTAATTGAAATTTTGAAAAGCGCTACATGTATTCGTGATCAGCGTCGGATTTTACATCAGAAAATTGAGTTTGGTTGGAATAGGAGTTAGAAATTTTTTCCCTGTTCATGACGTCTCCCCTGCCAAATATCCATAAAATGTGAAAATTTTTATTGCAATAACTTTTGATCTAATTGAAATTTTGAAAAGCGCTACATGTATTCGTGATCAGCGTCGGATTTTACATCAGAAAATTGAGTTTGGTTGGAATAGGAGTTAGAAATTTTTTCCCTGTTCATGACGTCTCCCCTGCCAAATATCCATAAAATGTGAAAATTTTTATTGCAATAACTTTTGATCTAATTGAAATTTTGAAAAGCGCTACATGTATTCGTGATCAGCGTCGGATTTTACATCAGAAAATTGAGTTTGGTTGGAATAGGAGTTAGAAATTTTTTCCCTGTTCATGACGTCTCCCCTGCCAAATATCCATAAAATGTGAAAATTTTTATTGCAATAACTTTTGATCTAATTGAAATTTTGAAAAGAGCTACATGTATTCGTGATCAGCGTCGGATTTTACATCAGAAAATTGAGTTTGGTTGGAATAGGAGTTAGAAATTTTTTCCCTGTTCATGACGTCTCCCCTGCCAAATATCCAAAAAATGTGAAAACTTTTTATTGCAATAACTTTTGATCTAATTGAAATTTTGAAAAGCGCTACATGTATTCGTGATCAGCGTCGGATTTTACATCAGAAAATTGAGTTTGGTTGGAATAGGAGTTAGAAATTTTTTCCCTGTTCATGACGTCTCCCCTGCCAAATATCCATAAAATGTGAAAACTTTTTATTGCAATAACTTTTGATCTAATTGAAATTTTGAAAAGCGCTACATGTATTCGTGATCAGCGTCGGATTTTACATCAGAAAATTGAGTTTGGTTGGAATAGGAGTTAGAAATTTTTTCCCTGTTCATGACGTCTCCCCTGCCAAATATCCAAAAAATGTGAAAACTTTTTATTGCAATAACTTTTGATCTAATTGAAATTTTGAAAAGCGCTACATGTATTCGTGATCAGCGTCGGATTTTACATCAGAAAATTGAGTTTGGTTGGAATAGGAGTTAGAAATTTTTTCCCTGTTCATGACGTCTCCCCTGCCAAATATCCATAAAATGTGAAAACTTTTTATTGCAATAACTTTTGATCTAATTGAAATTTTGAAAAGAGCTACATGTATTCGTGATCAGCGTCGGATTTTACATCAGAAAATTGAGTTTGGTTGGAATAGGAGTTAGAAATTTTTTCCCTGTTCATGACGTCTCCCCTGCCAAATATCCATAAAATGTGAAAATTTTTATTGCAATAACTTTTGATCTAATTGAAATTTTGAAAAGCGCTACATGTATTCGTGATCAGCGTCGGATTTTACATCAGAAAATTGAGTTTGGTTGGAATAGGAGTTAGAAATTTTTTCCCTGTTCATGACGTCTCCCCTGCCAAATATCCAAAAAATGTGAAAACTTTTTATTGCAATAACTTTTGATCTAATTGAAATTTTGAAAAGCGCTACATGTATTCGTGATCAGCGTCGGATTTTACATCAGAAAATTGAGTTTGGTTGGAATAGGAGTTAGAAATTTTTTCCCTGTTCATGACGTCTCCCCTGCCAAATATCCATAAAATGTGAAAACTTTTTATTGCAATAACTTTTGATCTAATTGAAATTTTGAAAAGAGCTACATGTATTCGTGATCAGCGTCGGATTTTACATCAGAAAATTGAGTTTGGTTGGAATAGGAGTTAGAAATTTTTTCCCTGTTCATGACGTCTCCCCTGCCAAATATCCAAAAAAGGTGAAAATTTTTATTGCAATAACTTTTGATCTAATTGAAATTTTGAAAAGCGCTACATGTATTCGTGATCAGCGTCGGATTTTACATCAGAAAATTGAGTTTGGTTGGAATAGGAGTTAGAAATTTTTTCCCTGTTCATGACGTCTCCCCTGCCAAATATCCAAAAAATGTGAAAATTTTTATTGCAATAACTTTTGATCTAATTGAAATTTTGAAAAGAGCTACATGTATTCGTGATCAGCGTCGGATTTTACATCAGAAAATTGAGTTTGGTTGGAATAGGAGTTAGAAATTTTTTCCCTGTTCATGACGTCTCCCCTGCCAAATATCCATAAAATGTGAAAACTTTTTATTGCAATAACTTTTGATCTAATTGAAATTTTGAAAAGCGCTACATGTATTCGTGATCAGCGTCGGATTTTACATCAGAAAATTGAGTTTGGTTGGAATAGGAGTTAGAAATTTTTTCCCTGTTCATGACGTCTCCCCTGCCAAATATCCAAAAAAGGTGAAAATTTTTATTGCAATAACTTTTGATCCAATTGAAATTTTGAAAAGCGCTACATGTATTCGTGATCAGCGTCGGATTTTACATCAGAAAATTGAGTTTGGTTGGAATAGGAGTTAGAAATTTTTTCCCTGTTCATGACGTCTCCCCTGCCAAATATCCATAAAATGTGAAAACTTTTTATTGCAATAACTTTTGATCTAATTGAAATTTTGAAAAGAGCTACATGTATTCGTGATCAGCGTCGGATTTTACATCAGAAAATTGAGTTTGGTTGGAATAGGAGTTAGAAATTTTTTCCCTGTTCATGACGTCTCCCCTGCCAAATATCCAAAAAAGGTGAAAACTTTTTATTGCAATAACTTTTGATCCAATTGAAATTTTGAAAAGCGCTACATGTATTCGTGATCAGCGTCGGATTTTACATCAGAAAATTGAGTTTGGTTGGAATAGGAGTTAGAAATTTTTTCCCTGTTCATGACGTCTCCCCTGCCAAATATCCATAAAATGTGAAAACTTTTTATTGCAATAACTTTTGATCTAATTGAAATTTTGAAAAGAGCTACATGTATTCGTGATCAGCGTCGGATTTTACATCAGAAAATTGAGTTTGGTTGGAATAGGAGTTAGAAATTTTTTCCCTGTTCATGACGTCTCCCCTGCCAAATATCCATAAAATGTGAAAACTTTTTATTGCAATAACTTTTGATCCAATTGAAATTTTGAAAAGCGCTACATGTATTCGTGATCAGCGTCGGATTTTACATCAGAAAATTGAGTTTGGTTGGAATAGGAGTTAGAAATTTTTTCCCTGTTCATGACGTCTCCCCTGCCAAATATCCAAAAATGTGAAAATTTTTATTGCAATAACTTTTGATCTAATTGAAATTTTGAAAAGCGCTACATGTATTCGTGATCAGCGTCGGATTTTACATCAGAAAATTGAGTTTGGTTGGAATAGGAGTTAGAAATTTTTTCCCTGTTCATGACGTCTCCCCTGCCAAATATCCATAAAATGTGAAAACTTTTTATTGCAATAACTTTTGATCTAATTGAAATTTTGAAAAGAGCTACATGTATTCGTGATCAGCGTCGGATTTTACATCAGAAAATTGAGTTTGGTTGGAATAGGAGTTAGAAATTTTTTCCCTGTTCATGACGTCTCCCCTGCCAAATATCCAAAAAAGGTGAAAATTTTTATTGCAATAACTTTTGATCCAATTGAAATTTTGAAAAGCGCTACATGTATTCGTGATCAGCGTCGGATTTTACATCAGAAAATTGAGTTTGGTTGGAATAGGAGTTAGAAATTTTTTCCCTGTTCATGACGTCTCCCCTGCCAAATATCCATAAAATGTGAAAACTTTTTATTGCAATAACTTTTGATCTAATTGAAATTTTGAAAAGCGCTACATGTATTCGTGATCAGCGTCGGATTTTACATCAGAAAATTGAGTTTGGTTGGAATAGGAGTTAGAAATTTTTTCCCTGTTCATGACGTCTCCCCTGCCAAATATCCAAAAAAGGTGAAAACTTTTTATTGCAATAACTTTTGATCTAATTGAAATTTTGAAAAGCGCTACATGTATTCGTGATCAGCGTCGGATTTTACATCAGAAAATTGAGTTTGGTTGGAATAGGAGTTAGAAATTTTTTCCCTGTTCATGACGTCTCCCCTGCCAAATATCCAAAAAAGGTGAAAATTTTTATTGCAATAACTTTTGATCCAATTGAAATTTTGAAAAGCGCTACATGTATTCGTGATCAGCGTCGGATTTTACATCAGAAAATTGAGTTTGGTTGGAATAGGAGTTAGAAATTTTTTCCCTGTTCATGACGTCTCCCCTGCCAAATATCCATAAAATGTGAAAACTTTTTATTGCAATAACTTTTGATCTAATTGAAATTTTGAAAAGAGCTACATGTATTCGTGATCAGCGTCGGATTTTACATCAGAAAATTGAGTTTGGTTGGAATAGGAGTTAGAAATTTTTTCCCTGTTCATGACGTCTCCCCTGCCAAATATCCATAAAATGTGAAAATTTTTATTGCAATAACTTTTGATCTAATTGAAATTTTGAAAAGCGCTACATGTATTCGTGATCAGCGTCGGATTTTACATCAGAAAATTGAGTTTGGTTGGAATAGGAGTTAGAAATTTTTTCCCTGTTCATGACGTCTCCCCTGCCAAATATCCAAAAAAGGTGAAAATTTTTATTGCAATAACTTTTGATCTAATTGAAATTTTGAAAAGCGCTACATGTATTCGTGATCAGCGTCGGATTTTACATCAGAAAATTGAGTTTGGTTGGAATAGGAGTTAGAAATTTTTTCCCTGTTCATGACGTCTCCCCTGCCAAATATCCAAAAAATGTGAAAATTTTTATTGCAATAACTTTTGATCTAATTGAAATTTTGAAAAGCGCTACATGTATTCGTGATCAGCGTCGGATTTTACATCAGAAAATTGAGTTTGGTTGGAATAGGAGTTAGAAATTTTTTCCCTGTTCATGACGTCTCCCCTGCCAAATATCCATAAAATGTGAAAACTTTTTATTGCAATAACTTTTGATCTAATTGAAATTTTGAAAAGCGCTACATGTATTCGTGATCAGCGTCGGATTTTACATCAGAAAATTGAGTTTGGTTGGAATAGGAGTTAGAAATTTTTTCCCTGTTCATGACGTCTCCCCTGCCAAATATCCAAAAAAGGTGAAAATTTTTATTGCAATAACTTTTGATCTAATTGAAATTTTGAAAAGCGCTACATGTATTCGTGATCAGCGTCGGATTTTACATCAGAAAATTGAGTTTGGTTGGAATAGGAGTTAGAAATTTTTTCCCTGTTCATGACGTCTCCCCTGCCAAATATCCATAAAATGTGAAAACTTTTTATTGCAATAACTTTTGATCTAATTGAAATTTTGAAAAGAGCTACATGTATTCGTGATCAGCGTCGGATTTTACATCAGAAAATTGAGTTTGGTTGGAATAGGAGTTAGAAATTTTTTCCCTGTTCATGACGTCTCCCCTGCCAAATATCCATAAAATGTGAAAACTTTTTATTGCAATAACTTTTGATCTAATTGAAATTTTGAAAAGAGCTACATGTATTCGTGATCAGCGTCGGATTTTACATCAGAAAATTGAGTTTGGTTGGAATAGGAGTTAGAAATTTTTTCCCTGTTCATGACGTCTCCCCTGCCAAATATCCATAAAATGTGAAAATTTTTATTGCAATAACTTTTGATCTAATTGAAATTTTGAAAAGCGCTACATGTATTCGTGATCAGCGTCGGATTTTACATCAGAAAATTGAGTTTGGTTGGAATAGGAGTTAGAAATTTTTTCCCTGTTCATGACGTCTCCCCTGCCAAATATCCAAAAAAGGTGAAAATTTTTATTGCAATAACTTTTGATCTAATTGAAATTTTGAAAAGCGCTACATGTATTCGTGATCAGCGTCGGATTTTACATCAGAAAATTGAGTTTGGTTGGAATAGGAGTTAGAAATTTTTTCCCTGTTCATGACGTCTCCCCTGCCAAATATCCATAAAATGTGAAAATTTTTATTGCAATAACTTTTGATCTAATTGAAATTTTGAAAAGCGCTACATGTATTCGTGATCAGCGTCGGATTTTACATCAGAAAATTGAGTTTGGTTGGAATAGGAGTTAGAAATTTTTTCCCTGTTCATGACGTCTCCCCTGCCAAATATCCAAAAAATGTGAAAACTTTTTATTGCAATAACTTTTGATCCAATTGAAATTTTGAAAAGCGCTACATGTATTCGTGATCAGCGTCGGATTTTACATCAGAAAATTGAGTTTGGTTGGAATAGGAGTTAGAAATTTTTTCCCTGTTCATGACGTCTCCCCTGCCAAATATCCATAAAATGTGAAAACTTTTTATTGCAATAACTTTTGATCCAATTGAAATTTTGAAAAGCGCTACATGTATTCGTGATCAGCGTCGGATTTTACATCAGAAAATTGAGTTTGGTTGGAATAGGAGTTAGAAATTTTTTCCCTGTTCATGACGTCTCCCCTGCCAAATATCCATAAAATGTGAAAACTTTTTATTGCAATAACTTTTGATCTAATTGAAATTTTGAAAAGAGCTACATGTATTCGTGATCAGCGTCGGATTTTACATCAGAAAATTGAGTTTGGTTGGAATAGGAGTTAGAAATTTTTTCCCTGTTCATGACGTCTCCCCTGCCAAATATCCATAAAATGTGAAAATTTTTATTGCAATAACTTTTGATCTAATTGAAATTTTGAAAAGCGCTACATGTATTCGTGATCAGCGTCGGATTTTACATCAGAAAATTGAGTTTGGTTGGAATAGGAGTTAGAAATTTTTTCCCTGTTCATGACGTCTCCCCTGCCAAATATCCATAAAATGTGAAAACTTTTTATTGCAATAACTTTTGATCTAATTGAAATTTTGAAAAGCGCTACATGTATTCGTGATCAGCGTCGGATTTTACATCAGAAAATTGAGTTTGGTTGGAATAGGAGTTAGAAATTTTTTCCCTGTTCATGACGTCTCCCCTGCCAAATATCCAAAAAATGTGAAAATTTTTATTGCAATAACTTTTGATCCAATTGAAATTTTGAAAAGCGCTACATGTATTCGTGATCAGCGTCGGATTTTACATCAGAAAATTGAGTTTGGTTGGAATAGGAGTTAGAAATTTTTTCCCTGTTCATGACGTCTCCCCTGCCAAATATCCATAAAATGTGAAAACTTTTTATTGCAATAACTTTTGATCTAATTGAAATTTTGAAAAGAGCTACATGTATTCGTGATCAGCGTCGGATTTTACATCAGAAAATTGAGTTTGGTTGGAATAGGAGTTAGAAATTTTTTCCCTGTTCATGACGTCTCCCCTGCCAAATATCCATAAAATGTGAAAATTTTTATTGCAATAACTTTTGATCCAATTGAAATTTTGAAAAGCGCTACATGTATTCGTGATCAGCGTCGGATTTTACATCAGAAAATTGAGTTTGGTTGGAATAGGAGTTAGAAATTTTTTCCCTGTTCATGACGTCTCCCCTGCCAAATATCCATAAAATGTGAAAACTTTTTATTGCAATAACTTTTGATCTAATTGAAATTTTGAAAAGAGCTACATGTATTCGTGATCAGCGTCGGATTTTACATCAGAAAATTGAGTTTGGTTGGAATAGGAGTTAGAAATTTTTTCCCTGTTCATGACGTCTCCCCTGCCAAATATCCATAAAATGTGAAAACTTTTTATTGCAATAACTTTTGATCTAATTGAAATTTTGAAAAGCGCTACATGTATTCGTGATCAGCGTCGGATTTTACATCAGAAAATTGAGTTTGGTTGGAATAGGAGTTAGAAATTTTTTCCCTGTTCATGACGTCTCCCCTGCCAAATATCCATAAAAATGTGAAAATTTTTATTGCAATAACTTTTGATCAATTGAAATTTTGAAAAGCGCTACATGTATTCGTGATCAGCGTCGGATTTTACATCAGAAATTTGAGTTTGGTTGGAATAGGAGTTAGAAATTTTTTCCCTGTTCATGACGTCTCCCCTGCCAAATATCCATAAAATGTGAAAACTTTTTATTGCAATAACTTTTGATCTAATTGAAATTTTGAAAAGCGCTACATGTATTCGTGATCAGCGTCGGATTTTACATCAGAAAATTGAGTTTGGTTGGAATAGGAGTTAGAAATTTTTTCCCTGTTCATGACGTCTCCCCTGCCAAATATCCAAAAAAGGTGAAAATTTTTATTGCAATAACTTTTGATCCAATTGAAATTTTGAAAAGCGCTACATGTATTCGTGATCAGCGTCGGATTTTACATCAGAAAATTGAGTTTGGTTGGAATAGGAGTTAGAAATTTTTTCCCTGTTCATGACGTCTCCCCTGCCAAATATCCATAAAATGTGAAAACTTTTTATTGCAATAACTTTTGATCTAATTGAAATTTTGAAAAGCGCTACATGTATTCGTGATCAGCGTCGGATTTTACATCAGAAAATTGAGTTTGGTTGGAATAGGAGTTAGAAATTTTTTCCCTGTTCATGACGTCTCCCCTGCCAAATATCCAAAAAATGTGAAAACTTTTTATTGCAATAACTTTTGATCTAATTGAAATTTTGAAAAGCGCTACATGTATTCGTGATCAGCGTCGGATTTTACATCAGAAAATTGAGTTTGGTTGGAATAGGAGTTAGAAATTTTTTCCCTGTTCATGACGTCTCCCCTGCCAAATATCCATAAAATGTGAAAATTTTTATTGCAATAACTTTTGATCTAATTGAAATTTTGAAAAGAGCTACATGTATTCGTGATCAGCGTCGGATTTTACATCAGAAATTTGAGTTTGGTTGGAATAGGAGTTAGAAATTTTTTCCCTGTTCATGACGTCTCCCCTGCCAAATATCCAAAAAAGGTGAAAATTTTTATTGCAATAACTTTTGATCTAATTGAAATTTTGAAAAGCGCTACATGTATTCGTGATCAGCGTCGGATTTTACATCAGAAAATTGAGTTTGGTTGGAATAGGAGTTAGAAATTTTTTCCCTGTTCATGACGTCTCCCCTGCCAAATATCCATAAAATGTGAAAACTTTTTATTGCAATAACTTTTGATCTAATTGAAATTTTGAAAAGAGCTACATGTATTCGTGATCAGCGTCGGATTTTACATCAGAAAATTGAGTTTGGTTGGAATAGGAGTTAGAAATTTTTTCCCTGTTCATGACGTCTCCCCTGCCAAATATCCATAAAATGTGAAAACTTTTTATTGCAATAACTTTTGATCCAATTGAAATTTTGAAAAGCGCTACATGTATTCGTGATCAGCGTCGGATTTTACATCAGAAAATTGAGTTTGGTTGGAATAGGAGTTAGAAATTTTTTCCCTGTTCATGACGTCTCCCTGCCAAATATCCAAAAAAGGTGAAAATTTTTATTGCAATAACTTTTGATCCAATTGAAATTTTGAAAAGCGCTACATGTATTCGTGATCAGCGTCGGATTTTACATCAGAAAATTGAGTTTGGTTGGAATAGGAGTTAGAAATTTTTTCCCTGTTCATGACGTCTCCCCTGCCAAATATCCATAAAATGTGAAAACTTTTTATTGCAATAACTTTTGATCTAATTGAAATTTTGAAAAGCAGCTACATGTATTCGTGATCAGCGTCGGATTTTACATCAGAAAATTGAGTTTGGTTGGAATAGGAGTTAGAAATTTTTTCCCTGTTCATGACGTCTCCCCTGCCAAATATCCAAAAAAGGTGAAAATTTTTATTGCAATAACTTTTGATCTAATTGAAATTTTGAAAAGCGCTACATGTATTCGTGATCAGCGTCGGATTTTACATCAGAAAATTGAGTTTGGTTGGAATAGGAGTTAGAAATTTTTTCCCTGTTCATGACGTCTCCCCTGCCAAATATCCATAAAATGTGAAAACTTTTTATTGCAATAACTTTTGATCCAATTGAAATTTTGAAAAGCGCTACATGTATTCGTGATCAGCGTCGGATTTTACATCAGAAATTTGAGTTTGGTTGGAATAGGAGTTAGAAATTTTTTCCCTGTTCATGACGTCTCCCCTGCCAAATATCCATAAAATGTGAAAACTTTTTATTGCAATAACTTTTGATCTAATTGAAATTTTGAAAAGAGCTACATGTATTCGTGATCAGCGTCGGATTTTACATCAGAAAATTGAGTTTGGTTGGAATAGGAGTTAGAAATTTTTTCCCTGTTCATGACGTCTCCCCTGCCAAATATCCAAAAAGGTGAAAACTTTTTATTGCAATAACTTTTGATCCAATTGAAATTTTGAAAAGCGCTACATGTATTCGTGATCAGCGTCGGATTTTACATCAGAAAATTGAGTTTGGTTGGAATAGGAGTTAGAAATTTTTTCCCTGTTCATGACGTCTCCCCTGCCAAATATCCATAAAATGTGAAAATTTTTATTGCAATAACTTTTGATCTAATTGAAATTTTGAAAAGAGCTACATGTATTCGTGATCAGCGTCGGATTTACATCAGAAAATTGAGTTTGGTTGGAATAGGAGTTAGAAATTTTTTCCCTGTTCATGACGTCTCCCCTGCCAAATATCCATAAAAATGTGAAAACTTTTTATTGCAATAACTTTTGATCTAATTGAAATTTTGAAAAGAGCTACATGTATTCGTGATCAGCGTCGGATTTTACATCAGAAAATTGAGTTTGGTTGGAATAGGAGTTAGAAATTTTTTCCCTGTTCATGACGTCTCCCCTGCCAAATATCCAAAAAATGTGAAAACTTTTTATTGCAATAACTTTTGATCTAATTGAAATTTTGAAAAAGAGCTACATGTATTCGTGATCAGCGTCGGATTTTACATCAGAAAATTGAGTTTGGTTGGAATAGGAGTTAGAAATTTTTTCCCTGTTCATGACGTCTCCCCTGCCAAATATCCAAAAAATGTGAAAATTTTTATTGCAATAACTTTTGATCTAATTGAAATTTTGAAAAGAGCTACATGTATTCGTGATCAGCGTCGGATTTTACATCAGAAAATTGAGTTTGGTTGAATAGGAGTTAGAAATTTTTCCCTGTTCATGACGTCTCCCCTGCCAAATATCCAAAAAAGGTGAAAATTTTTATTGCAATAACTTTTGATCTAATTGAAATTTTGAAAAGCGCTACATGTATTCGTGATCAGCGTCGGATTTTACATCAGAAAATTGAGTTTGGTTGGAATAGGAGTTAGAAATTTTTCCCTGTTCATGACGTCTCCCCTGCCAAATATCCAAAAATGTGAAAACTTTTTATTGCAATAACTTTTGATCTAATTGAAATTTTTGAAAAGAGCTACATGTATTCGTGATCAGCGTCGGATTTTACATCAGAAAATTGAGTTTGGTTGGAATAGGAGTTAGAAATTTTTTCCCTGTTCATGACGTCTCCCCTGCCAAATATCCAAAAATGTTGAAAACTTTTTATTGCAATAACTTTTGATCAATTGAAATTTTTGAAAAGCGCTACATGTATTCGTGATCAGCGTCGGATTTTACATCAGAAAATTGAGTTTGGTTGGAATAGGAGTTAGAAATTTTTCCCTGTTCATGACGTCTCCCCTGCCAAATATCCAAAAAGGTGAAAATTTTTATTGCAATAACTTTTGATCCAATTGAAATTTTGAAAAGCGCTACATGTATTCGTGATCAGCGTCGGATTTTACATCAGAAAATTGAGTTTGTTGAATAGGAGTTAGAAATTTTTTCCCTGTTCATGACGTCTCCCCTGCCAAATATCCAAAAATGTGAAAACTTTTTTATTGCAATAACTTTTGATCTAATTGAAATTTTGAAAAGAGCTACATGTATTCGTGATCAGCGTCGGATTTTACATCAGAAAATTGAGTTTGGTTGGAATAGGAGTTAGAAATTTTTCCCTGTTCATGACGTCTCCCTGCCAAATATCCATAAAATGTGAAAACTTTTTATTGCAATAACTTTTGATCTAATTGAAATTTTGAAAAGCGCTACATGTATTCGTGATCAGCGTCGGATTTTACATCAGAAAATTGAGTTTGGTTGAATAGGAGTTAGAATTTTTTCCCTGTTCATGACGTCTCCCCTGCCAAATATCCATAAAATGTGAAAATTTTTATTGCAATAACTTTTGATCTAATTGAAATTTTGAAAAGAGCTACATGTATTCGTGATCAGCGTCGGATTTTACATCAGAAATATGAGTTTGGTTGGAATAGGAGTTAGAAATTTTTCCCTGTTCATGACGTCTCCCCTGCCAAATATCCAAAAAATGTGAAAATTTTTATTGCAATAACTTTTGATCTAATTGAAATTTTGAAAAGAGCTACATGTATTCGTGATCAGCGTCGGATTTTACATAGAAAAAAATTTGAGTTTGGTTGGAAATAGGAGTTAGAAATTTTTCCCTGTTCATGACGTCTCCCCTGCCAAATATCCAAAAAATGTGAAAATTTTTATTGCAATAACTTTTGATCAAATTTGAAATTTTGAAAAGCGCTACATGTATTCGTGATCAGCGTCGGATTTTACATCAGAAAATTGAGTTTGGTTGGAATAGGAGTTAGAAATTTTTTTCCTGTTCATGACGTCTCCCCTGCCAAATATCCAAAAAATGTGAAATTTTTTTATTGCAATAACTTTTGATCTAATTGAAATTTTGAAAAGCGCTACATGTATTCGTGATCAGCGTCGGATTTTACATAAGAAAATTGAGTTTGGTTGGAATAGGAGTTAGAAATTTTTTCCCTGTTCATGACGTCTCCCTGCCAAATATCCAAAAAATGTGAAATTTTTTATTGCAATAACTTTTGATCTAATTGAAATTTTGAAAAGCGCTACATGTATTCGTGATCAGCGTCGGATTTTACATAAGAAAATTGAGTTTGGTTGGAATAGGAGTTAGAAATTTTTTCCCTGTTCATGACGTCTCCCCTGCCAAATATCCAAAAAATGTGAAATTTTTTATTGCAATAACTTTTGATCTAATTGAAATTTTGAAAAGCGCTACATGTATTCGTGATCAGCGTCGGATTTTACATAAGAAAATTGAGTTTGGTTGGAATAGGAGTTAGAAATTTTTTCCCTGTTCATGACGTCTCCCCTGCCAAATATCCAAAAAATGTGAAATTTTTTATTGCAATAACTTTTGATCTAATTGAAATTTTGAAAAGCGCTACATGTATTCGTGATCAGCGTCGGATTTTACATAAGAAAATTGAGTTTGGTTGGAATAGGAGTTAGAAATTTTTTCCCTGTTCATGACGTCTCCCCTGCCAAATATCCAAAAAATGTGAAATTTTTATTGCAATAACTTTTGATCTAATTGAAATTTTGAAAAGCGCTACATGTATTCGTGATCAGCGTCGGATTTTACATAAGAAAATTGAGTTTGGTTGGAATAGGAGTTAGAAATTTTTTCCCTGTTCATGACGTCTCCCCTGCCAAATATCCAAAAAATGTGAAATTTTTTATTGCAATAACTTTTGATCTAATTGAAATTTTGAAAAGCGCTACATGTATTCGTGATCAGCGTCGGATTTTACATAAGAAAATTGAGTTTGGTTGGAATAGGAGTTAGAAATTTTTTCCCTGTTCATGACGTCTCCCCTGCCAAATATCCAAAAAATGTGAAATTTTTTTATTGCAATAACTTTTGATCTAATTGAAATTTTGAAAAGCGCTACATGTATTCGTGATCAGCGTCGATTTTACATAAGAAAATTGAGTTTGGTTGGAATAGGAGTTAGAAATTTTTTCCCTGTTCATGACGTCTCCCCTGCCAAATATCCAAAAAATGTGAAATTTTTTTATTGCAATAACTTTTGATCTAATTGAAATTTTGAAAAGCGCTACATGTATTCGTGATCAGCGTCGGATTTTACATAAGAAAATTGAGTTTGGTTGGAATAGGAGTTAGAAATTTTTCCCTGTTCATGACGTCTCCCCTGCCAAATATCCAAAAAATGTGAAATTTTTATTGCAATAACTTTTGATCTAATTGAAATTTTGAAAAGCGCTACATGTATTCGTGATCAGCGTCGGATTTTACATAAGAAAATTGAGTTTGGTTGGAATAGGAGTTAGAAATTTTTTCCCTGTTCATGACGTCTCCCCTGCCAAATATCCAAAAAATGTGAAATTTTTTATTGCAATAACTTTTGATCTAATTGAAATTTTGAAAAGCGCTACATGTATTCGTGATCAGCGTCGGATTTTACATAAGAAAATTGAGTTTGGTTGGAATAGGAGTTAGAAATTTTTTCCCTGTTCATGACGTCTCCCCTGCCAAATATCCAAAAAATGTGAAATTTTTTATTGCAATAACTTTTGATCTAATTGAAATTTTGAAAAGCGCTACATGTATTCGTGATCAGCGTCGGATTTTACATAAGAAAATTGAGTTTGGTTGGAATAGGAGTTAGAAATTTTTCCCTGTTCATGACGTCTCCCCTGCCAAATATCCAAAAAATGTGAAATTTTTTATTGCAATAACTTTTGATCTAATTGAAATTTTGAAAAGCGCTACATGTATTCGTGATCAGCGTCGGATTTTACATAAGAAAATTGAGTTTGGTTGGAATAGGAGTTAGAAATTTTTTCCCTGTTCATGACGTCTCCCCTGCCAAATATCCAAAAAATGTGAAATTTTTTATTGCAATAACTTTTGATCTAATTGAAATTTTGAAAAGCGCTACATGTATTCGTGATCAGCGTCGGATTTTACATAAGAAAATTGAGTTTGGTTGGAATAGGAGTTAGAAATTTTTTCCCTGTTCATGACGTCTCCCCTGCCAAATATCCAAAAAATGTGAAATTTTTTTATTGCAATAACTTTTGATCTAATTGAAATTTTGAAAAGCGCTACATGTATTCGTGATCAGCGTCGGATTTTACATAAGAAAATTGAGTTTGGTTGGAATAGGAGTTAGAAATTTTTTCCCTGTTCATGACGTCTCCCCTGCCAAATATCCAAAAAATGTGAAATTTTTTTGCAATAACTTTTGATCTAATTGAAATTTTGAAAAGCGCTACATGTATTCGTGATCAGCGTCGGATTTTACATAAGAAAATTGAGTTTGGTTGGAATAGGAGTTAGAAATTTTTCCCTGTTCATGACGTCTCCCCTGCCAAATATCCAAAAAATGTGAAATTTTTTATTGCAATAACTTTTGATCTAATTGAAATTTTGAAAAGCGCTACATGTATTCGTGATCAGCGTCGGATTTTACATAAGAAAATTGAGTTTGGTTGGAATAGGAGTTAGAAATTTTTTCCCTGTTCATGACGTCTCCCCCCAAATATCCAAAAAATGTGAAATTTTTTATTGCAATAACTTTTGATCTAATTGAAATTTTGAAAAGCGCTACATGTATTCGTGATCAGCGTCGGATTTTACATAAGAAAATTGAGTTTGGTTGGAATAGGAGTTAGAAATTTTTTCCCTGTTCATGACGTCCCCAATGCCCAAATATCCAAAAAATGTGAAATTTTTTATTGCAATAACTTTTGATCTAATTGAAATTTTGAAAAAGCGCTACATGTATTCGTTGATCAGCGTCGGACTTTAAATAGAAAAATTGAGTTTGGTTGGAATAGGAGTTAGAAATTTTTTTCCCTGTTCATGACGTCTCCCCTGCCAAATATCCAAAAAATGTGAAATTTTTTTATTGCAATAACTTTTGATCTAATTGAAATTTTAAAAAGCGCTACATGTATTCGTGATCAGCGTCGGATTTTACATAAGAAAATTGAGTTTGGTTGGAATAGGAGTTAGAAATTTTTTCCCTGTTCATGACGTCTCCCCTGCCAAATATCCAAAAAATGTGAAATTTTTTATTGCAATAACTTTTGATCTAATTGAAATTTTGAAAAGCGCTACATGTATTCGTGATCAGCGTCGGATTTTACATAAGAAAATTGAGTTTGGTTGGAATAGGAGTTAGAAATTTTTTCCCTGTTCATGACGTCTCCCCTGCCAAATATCCAAAAAATGTGAAATTTTTTATTGCAATAACTTTTGATCTAATTGAAATTTTTAAAAGCGCTACATGTATTCGTGATCAGCGTCGGATTTTACATAAGAAAATTGAGTTTGGTTGGAATAGGAGTTAGAAATTTTTTCCCTGTTCATGACGTCTCCCCTGCCAAATATCCAAAAAATGTGAAATTTTTTATTGCAATAACTTTTGATCTAATTGAAATTTTGAAAAGCGCTACATGTATTCGTGATCAGCGTCGGATTTTACATAAGAAAATTGAGTTTGGTTGGAATAGGAGTTAGAAATTTTTTCCCTGTTCATGACGTCTCCCGCCAAATATCCAAAAAATGTGAAATTTTTTATTGCAATA
This sequence comes from Trichonephila clavata, assembly GCA_019973975.1. Taxonomy (NCBI): domain Eukaryota; kingdom Metazoa; phylum Arthropoda; class Arachnida; order Araneae; family Nephilidae; genus Trichonephila; species Trichonephila clavata. The sequence continues at coordinate 42,175 of BMAO01027789.1, read as the reverse complement.
ACTTTTGATCTAATTGAAATTTTGAAAAGCGCTACATGTATTCGTGATCAGCGTGATTACATAAGAAAATTGAGTTTGGTTGGAATAGGAGTTAGAAATTTTTCCCTGTTCATGACGTCTCCCCTGCCAAATATCCAAAAAATGTGAAATTTTTTATTGCAATAACTTTTGATCTAATTGAAATTTTGAAAAGCGCTACATGTATTCGTGATCAGCGTCGGATTTTACATAAGAAAATTGAGTTTGGTTGGAATAGGAGTTAGAAATTTTTTCCCTGTTCATGACGTCTCCCCTGCCAAATATCCAAAAAATGTGAAATTTTTTATTGCAATAACTTTTGATCTAATTGAAATTTTGAAAAGCGCTACATGTATTCGTGATCAGCGTCGGATTTTACATAAGAAAATTGAGTTTGGTTGGAATAGGAGTTAGAAATTTTTTCCCTGTTCATGACGTCTCCCCTGCCAAATATCCAAAAAATGTGAAATTTTTTATTGCAATAACTTTTGATCTAATTGAAATTTTGAAAAGCGCTACATGTATTCGTGATCAGCGTCGGATTTTACATAAGAAAATTGAGTTTGGTTGGAATAGGAGTTAGAAATTTTTTCCCTGTTCATGACGTCTCCCCCAAATATCCAAAAAATGTGAAATTTTTTATTGCAATAACTTTTGATCTAATTGAAATTTTGAAAAGCGCTACATGTATTCGTGATCAGCGTCGGATTTTACATAAGAAAATTGAGTTTGGTTGGAATAGGAGTTAGAAATTTTTTCCCTGTTCATGACGTCTCCCCTGCCAAATATCCAAAAAATGTGAAATTTTTTATTGCAATAACTTTTGATCTAATTGAAATTTTGAAAAGCGCTACATGTATTCGTGATCAGCGTCGGATTTTACATAAGAAAATTGAGTTTGGTTGGAATAGGAGTTAGAAATTTTTCCCTGTTCATGACGTCTCCCGCCAAATATCCAAAAAATGTGAAATTTTTTTATTGCAATAACTTTTGATCTAATTGAAATTTTGAAAAGCGCTACATGTATTCGTGATCAGCGTCGGATTTTACATAAGAAAATTGAGTTTGGTTGGAATAGGAGTTAGAAATTTTTTCCCTGTTCATGACGTCTCCCCTGCCAAATATCCAAAAAATGTGAAATTTTTTATTGCAATAACTTTTGATCTAATTGAAATTTTGAAAAGCGCTACATGTATTCGTGATCAGTCGGATTTTACATAAGAAAATTGAGTTTGGTTGGAATAGGAGTTAGAAATTTTTCCCTGTTCATGACGTCTCCCCTGCCAAATATCCAAAAAATGTGAAATTTTTTTATTGCAATAACTTTTGATCTAATTGAAATTTTGAAAAGCGCTACATGTATTCGTGATCAGCGTCGATTTTACATAAGAAAATTGAGTTTGGTTGGAATAGGAGTTAGAAATTTTTTCCCTGTTCATGACGTCTCCCTGCCAAATATCCAAAAAATGTGAAATTTTTTATTGCAATAACTTTTGATCTAATTGAAATTTTGAAAAGCGCTACATGTATTCGTGATCAGCGTCGGATTTTACATAAGAAAATTGAGTTTGGTTGGAATAGGAGTTAGAAATTTTTTCCCTGTTCATGACGTCTCCCCTGCCAAATATCCAAAAAATGTGAAATTTTTTTATTGCAATAACTTTTGATCTAATTGAAATTTTGAAAAGCGCTACATGTATTCGTGATCAGCGTCGGATTTTACATAAGAAAATTGAGTTTGGTTGGAATAGGAGTTAGAAATTTTTTCCCTGTTCATGACGTCTCCCCTGCCAAATATCCAAAAAATGTGAAATTTTTATTGCAATAACTTTTGATCTAATTGAAATTTTGAAAAGCGCTACATGTATTCGTGATCAGCGTCGGATTTTACATAAGAAAATTGAGTTTGGTTGGAATAGGAGTTAGAAATTTTTTCCCTGTTCATGACGTCTCCCCTGCCAAATATCCAAAAAATGTGAAATTTTTATTGCAATAACTTTTGATCTAATTGAAATTTTGAAAAGCGCTACATGTATTCGTGATCAGCGTCGGATTTTACATAAGAAAATTGAGTTTGGTTGGAATAGGAGTTAGAAATTTTTTCCCTGTTCATGACGTCTCCCCTGCCAAATATCCAAAAAATGTGAAATTTTTTATTGCAATAACTTTTGATCTAATTGAAATTTTGAAAAGCGCTACATGTATTCGTGATCAGCGTCGGATTTTACATAAGAAAATTGAGTTTGGTTGGAATAGGAGTTAGAAATTTTTTCCCTGTTCATGACGTCTCCCCTGCCAAATATCCAAAAAATGTGAAATTTTTTTATTGCAATAACTTTTGATCTAATTGAAATTTTGAAAAGCGCTACATGTATTCGTGATCAGCGTCGGATTTTACATAAGAAAATTGAGTTTGGTTGGAATAGGAGTTAGAAATTTTTTCCCTGTTCATGACGTCTCCCCTGCCAAATATCCAAAAAATGTGAAATTTTTTTATTGCAATAACTTTTGATCTAATTGAAATTTTGAAAAGCGCTACATGTATTCGTGATCAGCGTCGGATTTTACATAAGAAAATTGAGTTTGGTTGGAATAGGAGTTAGAAATTTTTTCCCTGTTCATGACGTCTCCCGCCAAATATCCAAAAAATGTGAAATTTTTTTATTGCAATAACTTTTGATCTAATTGAAATTTTGAAAAGCGCTACATGTATTCGTGATCAGCGTCGGATTTTACATAAGAAAATTGAGTTTGGTTGGAATAGGAGTTAGAAATTTTTTCCCTGTTCATGACGTCTCCCCTGCCAAATATCCAAAAAATGTGAAATTTTTTATTGCAATAACTTTTGATCTAATTGAAATTTTGAAAAGCGCTACATGTATTCGTGATCAGCGTCGGATTTTACATAAGAAAATTGAGTTTGGTTGGAATAGGAGTTAGAAATTTTTTCCCTGTTCATGACGTCTCCCCTGCCAAATATCCAAAAAATGTGAAATTTTTTATTGCAATAACTTTTGATCTAATTGAAATTTTGAAAAGCGCTACATGTATTCGTGATCAGCGTCGGATTTTACATAAGAAAATTGAGTTTGGTTGGAATAGGAGTTAGAAATTTTTTCCCTGTTCATGACGTCTCCCCTGCCAAATATCCAAAAAATGTGAAATTTTTTTATTGCAATAACTTTTGATCTAATTGAAATTTTGAAAAGCGCTACATGTATTCGTGATCAGCGTCGGATTTTACATAAGAAAATTGAGTTTGGTTGGAATAGGAGTTAGAAATTTTTTCCCTGTTCATGACGTCTCCCCCGCAAATATCCAAAAAATGTGAAATTTTTTATTGCAATAACTTTTGATCTAATTGAAATTTTGAAAAGCGCTACATGTATTCGTGATCAGCGTCGGATTTTACATAAGAAAATTGAGTTTGGTTGGAATAGGAGTTAGAAATTTTTTCCCTGTTCATGACGTCTCCCCGCCAAATATCCAAAAAATGTGAAATTTTTTATTGCAATAACTTTTGATCTAATTGAAATTTTGAAAAGCGCTACATGTATTCGTGATCAGCGTCGGATTTTACATAAGAAAATTGAGTTTGGTTGGAATAGGAGTTAGAAATTTTTTCCCTGTTCATGACGTCTCCCCTGCCAAATATCCAAAAAATGTGAAATTTTTTATTGCAATAACTTTTGATCTAATTGAAATTTTGAAAAGCGCTACATGTATTCGTGATCAGCGTCGGATTTTACATAAGAAAATTGAGTTTGGTTGGAATAGGAGTTAGAAATTTTTTCCCTGTTCATGACGTCTCCCTGCCAAATATCCAAAAAATGTGAAATTTTTTTATTGCAATAACTTTTGATCTAATTGAAATTTTGAAAAGCGCTACATGTATTCGTGATCAGCGTCGGATTTTACATAAGAAAATTGAGTTTGGTTGGAATAGGAGTTAGAAATTTTTTCCCTGTTCATGACGTCTCCCCTGCCAAATATCCAAAAAATGTGAAATTTTTTATTGCAATAACTTTTGATCTAATTGAAATTTTGAAAAGCGCTACATGTATTCGTGATCAGCGTCGGATTTTACATAAGAAAATTGAGTTTGGTTGGAATAGGAGTTAGAAATTTTTTCCCTGTTCATGACGTCTCCCCTGCCAAATATCCAAAAAATGTGAAATTTTTTATTGCAATAACTTTTGATCTAATTGAAATTTTGAAAAGCGCTACATGTATTCGTGATCAGCGTCGGATTTTACATAAGAAAATTGAGTTTGGTTGGAATAGGAGTTAGAAATTTTTTCCCTGTTCATGACGTCTCCCCTGCCAAATATCCAAAAAATGTGAAATTTTTTATTGCAATAACTTTTGATCTAATTGAAATTTTGAAAAGCGCTACATGTATTCGTGATCAGCGTCGGATTTTACATAAGAAAATTGAGTTTGGTTGGAATAGGAGTTAGAAATTTTTCCCTGTTCATGACGTCTCCCCTGCCAAATATCCAAAAAATGTGAAATTTTTTATTGCAATAACTTTTGATCTAATTGAAATTTTGAAAAGCGCTACATGTATTCGTGATCAGCGTCGGATTTTACATAAGAAAATTGAGTTTGGTTGGAATAGGAGTTAGAAATTTTTTCCCTGTTCATGACGTCTCCCCTGCCAAATATCCAAAAAATGTGAAATTTTTTATTGCAATAACTTTTGATCTAATTGAAATTTTGAAAAGCGCTACATGTATTCGTGATCAGCGTCGGATTTTACATAAGAAAATTGAGTTTGGTTGGAATAGGAGTTAGAAATTTTTTCCCTGTTCATGACGTCTCCCCTGCCAAATATCCAAAAAATGTGAAATTTTTTTATTGCAATAACTTTTGATCTAATTGAAATTTTGAAAAGCGCTACATGTATTCGTGATCAGCGTCGGATTTTACATAAGAAAATTGAGTTTGGTTGGAATAGGAGTTAGAAATTTTTTCCCTGTTCATGACGTCTCCCCTGCCAAATATCCAAAAAATGTGAAATTTTTTTATTGCAATAACTTTTGATCTAATTGAAATTTTGAAAAGCGCTACATGTATTCGTGATCAGCGTCGGATTTTACATAAGAAAATTGAGTTTGGTTGGAATAGGAGTTAGAAATTTTTTCCCTGTTCATGACGTCTCCCCTGCCAAATATCCAAAAAATGTGAAATTTTTTATTGCAATAACTTTTGATCTAATTGAAATTTTGAAAAGCGCTACATGTATTCGTGATCAGCGTCGGATTTTACATAAGAAAATTGAGTTTGGTTGGAATAGGAGTTAGAAATTTTTTCCCTGTTCATGACGTCTCCCCTGCCAAATATCCAAAAAATGTGAAATTTTTTATTGCAATAACTTTTGATCTAATTGAAATTTTGAAAAGCGCTACATGTATTCGTGATCAGCGTCGGATTTTACATAAGAAAATTGAGTTTGGTTGGAATAGGAGTTAGAAATTTTTTCCCTGTTCATGACGTCTCCCCTGCCAAATATCCAAAAAATGTGAAATTTTTTTATTGCAATAACTTTTGATCTAATTGAAATTTTGAAAAGCGCTACATGTATTCGTGATCAGCGTCGGATTTTACATAAGAAAATTGAGTTTGGTTGGAATAGGAGTTAGAAATTTTTCCCTGTTCATGACGTCTCCCCTGCCAAATATCCAAAAAATGTGAAATTTTTTATTGCAATAACTTTTGATCTAATTGAAATTTTGAAAAGCGCTACATGTATTCGTGATCAGCGTCGGATTTTACATAAGAAAATTGAGTTTGGTTGGAATAGGAGTTAGAAATTTTTTCCCTGTTCATGACGTCTCCCGCCAAATATCCAAAAAATGTGAAATTTTTTTATTGCAATAACTTTTGATCTAATTGAAATTTTGAAAAGCGCTACATGTATTCGTGATCAGCGTCGGATTTTACATAAGAAAATTGAGTTTGGTTGGAATAGGAGTTAGAAATTTTTTCCCTGTTCATGACGTCTCCCCTGCCAAATATCCAAAAAATGTGAAATTTTTTATTGCAATAACTTTTGATCTAATTGAAATTTTGAAAAGCGCTACATGTATTCGTGATCAGCGTCGGATTTTAAATAAGAAAATTGAGTTTGGTTGAATAGGAGTTAGAAATTTTTCCCTGTTCATGACGTCTCCCCTGCCAAATATCCAAAAAATGTGAAATTTTTTATTGCAATAACTTTTGATCTATTGAAATTTTGAAAAGCGCTACATGTATTTTCAGCGTCGGAAAATTGAGTTTGGTTGGAATAGGAGTTAGAAATTTTTCCCTGTTCATGACGTCTCCCCTGCCAAATATCCAAAAAATGTGAAATTTTTTTATTGCAATAACTTTTGATCTAATTGAAATTTTGAAAAGCGCTACATGTATTCGTGATCAGCGTCGGATTTTACATAAGAAAATTGAGTTTGGTTGGAATAGGAGTTAGAAATTTTTTCCCTGTTCATGACGTCTCCCCTGCCAAATATCCAAAAAATGTGAAATTTTTATTGCAATAACTTTTGATCTAATTGAAATTTTGAAAAGCGCTACATGTATTCGTGATCAGCGTCGGATTTTAAATAAGAAAATTGAGTTTGGTTTGGAATAGGAGTTAGAAATTTTTTCCCTGTTCATGACGTCTCCCCTGCCAAATATCCAAAAAATGTGAAATTTTTTATTGCAATAACTTTTGATCTAATTGAAATTTTGAAAAGCGCTACATGTATTCGTGATCAGCGTCGGATTTTACATAAGAAAATTGAGTTTGGTTGGAATAGGAGTTAGAAATTTTTTCCCTGTTCATGACGTCTCCCCTGCCAAATATCCAAAAAATGTGAAATTTTTTATTGCAATAACTTTTGATCTAATTGAAATTTTGAAAAGCGCTACATGTATTCGTGATCAGCGTCGGATTTTACATAAGAAAATTGAGTTTGGTTGAATAGGAGTTAGAAATTTTTCCCTGTTCATGACGTCTCCCCTGCCAAATATCCAAAAAATGTGAAATTTTTTATTGCAATAACTTTTGATCTAATTGAAATTTTGAAAAGCGCTACATGTATTCGTGATCAGCGTCGGATTTTACATAAGAAAATTGAGTTTGGTTGGAATAGGAGTTAGAAATTTTTTCCCTGTTCATGACGTCTCCCCTGCCAAATATCCAAAAAATGTGAAATTTTTATTGCAATAACTTTTGATCTAATTGAAATTTTGAAAAGCGCTACATGTATTCGTGATCAGCGTCGGATTTTAAATAAGAAAATTGAGTTTGGTTGAATAGGAGTTAGAAATTTTTTCCCTGTTCATGACGTCTCCCCTGCCAAATATCCAAAAATGTGAAATTTTTATTGCAATAACTTTTGATCTAATTGAAATTTTGAAAAGCGCTACATGTATTCGTGATCAGCGTCGGATTTTAATAAGAAAATTGAGTTTGGTTGAATAGGAGTTAGAAATTTTTCCCTGTTCATGACGTCTCCCCTGCCAAATATCCAAAAAATGTGAAATTTTTTATTGCAATAACTTTTGATCTAATTGAAATTTTGAAAAGCGCTACATGTATTCGTGATCAGCGTCGGATTTTAAATAAGAAAATTGAGTTTGGTTGGAATAGGAGTTAGAAATTTTTCCCTGTTCATGACGTCTCCCCTGCCAAATATCCAAAAAATGTGAAATTTTTTATTGCAATAACTTTTGATCTAATTGAAATTTTGAAAAGCGCTACATGTATTCGTGATCAGCGTCGGATTTTAATAAGAAAATTGAGTTTGGTTGGAATAGGAGTTAGAAATTTTTTCCCTGTTCATGACGTCTCCCTGCCAAATATCCAAAAAATGTGAAATTTTTTATTGCAATAACTTTTGATCTAATTGAAATTTTGAAAAGCGCTACATGTATTCGTGATCAGCGTCGGATTTTAAATAAGAAAATTGAGTTTGGTTGGAATAGGAGTTAGAAATTTTTCCCTGTTCATGACGTCTCCCCTGCCAAATATCCAAAAAATGTGAAATTTTTTATTGCAATAACTTTTGATCTAATTGAAATTTTGAAAAGCGCTACATGTATTCGTGATCAGCGTCGGATTTTACATAAGAAAATTGAGTTTGGTTGGAATAGGAGTTAGAAATTTTTTCCCTGTTCATGACGTCTCCCCTGCCAAATATCCAAAAAATGTGAAATTTTTTATTGCAATAACTTTTGATCTAATTGAAATTTTGAAAAGCGCTACATGTATTCGTGATCAGCGTCGGATTTTACATAAGAAAATTGAGTTTGGTTGGAATAGGAGTTAGAAATTTTTTCCCTGTTCATGACGTCTCCCCTGCCAAATATCCAAAAAATGTGAAATTTTTATTGCAATAACTTTTGATCTAATTGAAATTTTGAAAAGCGCTACATGTATTCGTGATCAGCGTCGGATTTTACATAAGAAAATTGAGTTTGGTTGGAATAGGAGTTAGAAATTTTTCCCTGTTCATGACGTCTCCCTGCCAAATATCCAAAAAATGTGAAATTTTTTATTGCAATAACTTTTGATCTAATTGAAATTTTGAAAAGCGCTACATGTATTCGTGATCAGCGTCGGATTTTACATAAGAAAATTGAGTTTGGTTGGAATAGGAGTTAGAAATTTTTTCCCTGTTCATGACGTCTCCCCTGCCAAATATCCAAAAAATGTGAAATTTTTTATTGCAATAACTTTTGATCTAATTGAAATTTTGAAAAGCGCTACATGTATTCGTGATCAGCGTCGGATTTTACATAAGAAAATTGAGTTTGGTTGGAATAGGAGTTAGAAATTTTTCCCTGTTCATGACGTCTCCCCTGCCAAATATCCAAAAAATGTGAAATTTTTTATTGCAATAACTTTTGATCTAATTGAAATTTTGAAAAGCGCTACATGTATTCGTGATCAGCGTCGGATTTTAATAAGAAAATTGAGTTTGGTTGGAATAGGAGTTAGAAATTTTTTCCCTGTTCATGACGTCTCCCCTGCCAAATATCCAAAAAATGTGAAATTTTTTATTGCAATAACTTTTGATCTAATTGAAATTTTGAAAAGCGCTACATGTATTCGTGATCAGCGTCGGATTTTACATAAGAAAATTGAGTTTGGTTGGAATAGGAGTTAGAAATTTTTTCCCTGTTCATGACGTCTCCCCTGCCAAATATCCAAAAAATGTGAAATTTTTTATTGCAATAACTTTTGATCTAATTGAAATTTTGAAAAGCGCTACATGTATTCGTGATCAGCGTCGGATTTTAATAAGAAAATTGAGTTTGGTTGGAATAGGAGTTAGAAATTTTTTCCCTGTTCATGACGTCTCCCCTGCCAAATATCCAAAAAATGTGAAATTTTTTATTGCAATAACTTTTGATCTAATTGAAATTTTGAAAAGCGCTACATGTATTCGTGATCAGCGTCGGATTTTACATAAGAAAATTGAGTTTGGTTGGAATAGGAGTTAGAAATTTTTTCCCTGTTCATGACGTCTCCCCTGCCAAATATCCAAAAAATGTGAAATTTTTTATTGCAATAACTTTTGATCTAATTGAAATTTTGAAAAGCGCTACATGTATTCGTGATCAGCGTCGGATTTTACATAAGAAAATTGAGTTTGGTTGGAATAGGAGTTAGAAATTTTTTCCCTGTTCATGACGTCTCCCCTGCCAAATATCCAAAAAATGTGAAATTTTTTATTGCAATAACTTTTGATCTAATTGAAATTTTGAAAAGCGCTACATGTATTCGTGATCAGCGTCGGATTTTACATAAGAAAATTGAGTTTGGTTGAATAGGAGTTAGAAATTTTTCCCTGTTCATGACGTCTCCCCTGCCAAATATCCAAAAAATGTGAAATTTTTTATTGCAATAACTTTTGATCTAATTGAAATTTTGAAAAGCGCTACATGTATTCGTGATCAGCGTCGGATTTTACATAAGAAAATTGAGTTTGGTTGGAATAGGAGTTAGAAATTTTTTCCCTGTTCATGACGTCTCCCCTGCCAAATATCCAAAAAATGTGAAATTTTTTATTGCAATAACTTTTGATCTAATTGAAATTTTGAAAAGCGCTACATGTATTCGTGATCAGCGTCGGATTTTACATAAGAAAATTGAGTTTGGTTGGAATAGGAGTTAGAAATTTTTCCCTGTTCATGACGTCTCCCCTGCCAAATATCCAAAAAATGTGAAATTTTTTATTGCAATAACTTTTGATCTAATTGAAATTTTGAAAAGCGCTACATGTATTCGTGATCAGCGTCGGATTTTACATAAGAAAATTGAGTTTGGTTGGAATAGGAGTTAGAAATTTTTTCCCTGTTCATGACGTCTCCCCTGCCAAATATCCAAAAAATGTGAAATTTTTTATTGCAATAACTTTTGATCTAATTGAAATTTTGAAAAGCGCTACATGTATTCGTGATCAGCGTCGGATTTTACATAAGAAAATTGAGTTTGGTTGGAATAGGAGTTAGAAATTTTTTCCCTGTTCATGACGTCTCCCCTGCCAAATATCCAAAAAATGTGAAATTTTTTATTGCAATAACTTTTGATCTAATTGAAATTTTGAAAAGCGCTACATGTATTCGTGATCAGCGTCGGATTTTACATAAGAAAATTGAGTTTGGTTGGAATAGGAGTTAGAAATTTTTTCCCTGTTCATGACGTCTCCCCTGCCAAATATCCAAAAAATGTGAAATTTTTTATTGCAATAACTTTTGATCTAATTGAAATTTTGAAAAGCGCTACATGTATTCGTGATCAGCGTCGGATTTTACATAAGAAAATTGAGTTTGGTTGAATAGGAGTTAGAAATTTTTTCCCTGTTCATGACGTCTCCCCTGCCAAATATCCAAAAAATGTGAAATTTTTTATTGCAATAACTTTTGATCTAATTGAAATTTTGAAAAGCGCTACATGTATTCGTGATCAGCGTCGGATTTTACATAAGAAAATTGAGTTTGGTTGGAATAGGAGTTAGAAATTTTTCCCTGTTCATGACGTCTCCCCTGCCAAATATCCAAAAAATGTGAAATTTTTTATTGCAATAACTTTTGATCTAATTGAAATTTTGAAAAGCGCTACATGTATTCGTGATCAGCGTCGGATTTTACATAAGAAAATTGAGTTTGGTTGAATAGGAGTTAGAAATTTTTTCCCTGTTCATGACGTCTCCCTGCCAAATATCCAAAAAATGTGAAATTTTTTATTGCAATAACTTTTGATCTAATTGAAATTTTGAAAAGCGCTACATGTATTCGTGATCAGCGTCGGATTTTACATAAGAAAATTGAGTTTGGTTGGAATAGGAGTTAGAAATTTTTCCCTGTTCATGACGTCTCCCCTGCCAAATATCCAAAAAATGTGAAATTTTTTATTGCAATAACTTTTGATCTAATTGAAATTTTGAAAAGCGCTACATGTATTCGTGATCAGCGTCGGATTTTACATAAGAAAATTGAGTTTGGTTGGAATAGGAGTTAGAAATTTTTTCCCTGTTCATGACGTCTCCCCTGCCAAATATCCAAAAAATGTGAAATTTTTTATTGCAATAACTTTTGATCTAATTGAAATTTTGAAAAGCGCTACATGTATTCGTGATCAGCGTCGGATTTTACATAAGAAAATTGAGTTTGGTTGGAATAGGAGTTAGAAATTTTTTCCCTGTTCATGACGTCTCCCCTGCCAAATATCCAAAAAATGTGAAATTTTTTATTGCAATAACTTTTGATCTAATTGAAATTTTGAAAAGCGCTACATGTATTCGTGATCAGCGTCGGATTTTACATAAGAAAATTGAGTTTGGTTGGAATAGGAGTTAGAAATTTTTTCCCTGTTCATGACGTCTCCCCTGCCAAATATCCAAAAAATGTGAAATTTTTTATTGCAATAACTTTTGATCTAATTGAAATTTTGAAAAGCGCTACATGTATTCGTGATCAGCGTCGGATTTTACATAAGAAAATTGAGTTTGGTTGGAATAGGAGTTAGAAATTTTTCCCTGTTCATGACGTCTCCCCTGCCAAATATCCAAAAAATGTGAAATTTTTTATTGCAATAACTTTTGATCTAATTGAAATTTTGAAAAGCGCTACATGTATTCGTGATCAGCGTCGGATTTTACATAAGAAAATTGAGTTTGGTTGGAATAGGAGTTAGAAATTTTTCCCTGTTCATGACGTCTCCCCTGCCAAATATCCAAAAAATGTGAAATTTTTTATTGCAATAACTTTTGATCTAATTGAAATTTTGAAAAGCGCTACATGTATTCGTGATCAGCGTCGGATTTTACATAAGAAAATTGAGTTTGGTTGAATAGGAGTTAGAAATTTTTCCCTGTTCATGACGTCTCCCCTGCCAAATATCCAAAAAATGTGAAATTTTTTATTGCAATAACTTTTGATCTAATTGAAATTTTGAAAAGCGCTACATGTATTCGTGATCAGCGTCGGATTTTACATAAGAAAATTGAGTTTGGTTGGAATAGGAGTTAGAAATTTTTTCCCTGTTCATGACGTCTCCCCTGCCAAATATCCAAAAAATGTGAAATTTTTTATTGCAATAACTTTTGATCTAATTGAAATTTTGAAAAGCGCTACATGTATTCGTGATCAGCGTCGGATTTTACATAAGAAAATTGAGTTTGGTTGGAATAGGAGTTAGAAATTTTTTCCCTGTTCATGACGTCTCCCCTGCCAAATATCCAAAAAATGTGAAATTTTTTATTGCAATAACTTTTGATCTAATTGAAATTTTGAAAAGCGCTACATGTATTCGTGATCAGCGTCGGATTTTACATAAGAAAATTGAGTTTGGTTGGAATAGGAGTTAGAAATTTTTCCCTGTTCATGACGTCTCCCCTGCCAAATATCCAAAAAATGTGAAATTTTTTATTGCAATAACTTTTGATCTAATTGAAATTTTGAAAAGCGCTACATGTATTCGTGATCAGCGTCGGATTTTACATAAGAAAATTGAGTTTGGTTGGAATAGGAGTTAGAAATTTTTTCCCTGTTCATGACGTCTCCCCTGCCAAATATCCAAAAAATGTGAAATTTTTATTGCAATAACTTTTGATCTAATTGAAATTTTGAAAAGCGCTACATGTATTCGTGATCAGCGTCGGATTTTACATAAGAAAATTGAGTTTGGTTGGAATAGGAGTTAGAAATTTTTTCCCTGTTCATGACGTCTCCCCTGCCAAATATCCAAAAAATGTGAAATTTTTTATTGCAATAACTTTTGATCTAATTGAAATTTTGAAAAGCGCTACATGTATTCGTGATCAGCGTCGGATTTTACATAAGAAAATTGAGTTTGGTTGGAATAGGAGTTAGAAATTTTTTCCCTGTTCATGACGTCTCCCCTGCCAAATATCCAAAAAATGTGAAATTTTTTATTGCAATAACTTTTGATCTAATTGAAATTTTGAAAAGCGCTACATGTATTCGTGATCAGCGTCGGATTTTACATAAGAAAATTGAGTTTGGTTGGAATAGGAGTTAGAAATTTTTCCCTGTTCATGACGTCTCCCCTGCCAAATATCCAAAAATGTGAAATTTTTATTGCAATAACTTTTGATCTAATTGAAATTTTGAAAAGCGCTACATGTATTCGTGATCAGCGTCGGATTTTACATAAGAAAATTGAGTTTGGTTGGAATAGGAGTTAGAAATTTTTTCCCTGTTCATGACGTCTCCCCTGCCAAATATCCAAAAAATGTGAAATTTTTTATTGCAATAACTTTTGATCTAATTGAAATTTTGAAAAGCGCTACATGTATTCGTGATCAGCGTCGGATTTTACATAAGAAAATTGAGTTTGGTTGGAATAGGAGTTAGAAATTTTTTCCCTGTTCATGACGTCTCCCCTGCCAAATATCCAAAAAATGTGAAATTTTTTATTGCAATAACTTTTGATCTAATTGAAATTTTGAAAAGCGCTACATGTATTCGTGATCAGCGTCGGATTTTACATAAGAAAATTGAGTTTGGTTGGAATAGGAGTTAGAAATTTTTTCCCTGTTCATGACGTCTCCCCTGCCAAATATCCAAAAAATGTGAAATTTTTTATTGCAATAACTTTTGATCTAATTGAAATTTTGAAAAGCGCTACATGTATTCGTGATCAGCGTCGGATTTTACATAAGAAAATTGAGTTTGGTTGGAATAGGAGTTAGAAATTTTTTCCCTGTTCATGACGTCTCCCCTGCCAAATATCCAAAAAATGTGAAATTTTTATTGCAATAACTTTTGATCTAATTGAAATTTTGAAAAGCGCTACATGTATTCGTGATCAGCGTCGGATTTTAATAAGAAAATTGAGTTTGGTTGGAATAGGAGTTAGAAATTTTTTCCCTGTTCATGACGTCTCCCCTGCCAAATATCCAAAAAATGTGAAATTTTTTATTGCAATAACTTTTGATCTAATTGAAATTTTGAAAAGCGCTACATGTATTCGTGATCAGCGTCGGATTTTACATAAGAAAATTGAGTTTGGTTGGAATAGGAGTTAGAAATTTTTTCCCTGTTCATGACGTCTCCCCTGCCAAATATCCAAAAAATGTGAAATTTTTTATTGCAATAACTTTTGATCTAATTGAAATTTTGAAAAGCGCTACATGTATTCGTGATCAGCGTCGGATTTTACATAAGAAAATTGAGTTTGGTTGGAATAGGAGTTAGAAATTTTTCCCTGTTCATGACGTCTCCCTGCCAAATATCCAAAAAATGTGAAATTTTTTATTGCAATAACTTTTGATCTAATTGAAATTTTGAAAAGCGCTACATGTATTCGTGATCAGCGTCGGATTTTACATAAGAAAATTGAGTTTGGTTGGAATAGGAGTTAGAAATTTTTTCCCTGTTCATGACGTCTCCCCTGCCAAATATCCAAAAAATGTGAAATTTTTTATTGCAATAACTTTTGATCTAATTGAAATTTTGAAAAGCGCTACATGTATTCGTGATCAGCGTCGGATTTTACATAAGAAAATTGAGTTTGGTTGAATAGGAGTTAGAAATTTTTCCCTGTTCATGACGTCTCCCCTGCCAAATATCCAAAAAATGTGAAATTTTTTATTGCAATAACTTTTGATCTAATTGAAATTTTGAAAAGCGCTACATGTATTCGTGATCAGCGTCGGATTTTACATAAGAAAATTGAGTTTGGTTGGAATAGGAGTTAGAAATTTTTTCCCTGTTCATGACGTCTCCCCTGCCAAATATCCAAAAAATGTGAAATTTTTTATTGCAATAACTTTTGATCTAATTGAAATTTTGAAAAGCGCTACATGTATTCGTGATCAGCGTCGGATTTTACATAAGAAAATTGAGTTTGGTTGGAATAGGAGTTAGAAATTTTTTCCCTGTTCATGACGTCTCCCCTGCCAAATATCCAAAAAATGTGAAATTTTTTATTGCAATAACTTTTGATCTAATTGAAATTTTGAAAAGCGCTACATGTATTCGTGATCAGCGTCGGATTTTACATAAGAAAATTGAGTTTGGTTGGAATAGGAGTTAGAAATTTTTTCCCTGTTCATGACGTCTCCCCTGCCAAATATCCAAAAAATGTGAAATTTTTTATTGCAATAACTTTTGATCTAATTGAAATTTTGAAAAGCGCTACATGTATTCGTGATCAGCGTCGGATTTTACATAAGAAAATTGAGTTTGGTTGAATAGGAGTTAGAAATTTTTTCCCTGTTCATGACGTCTCCCCTGCCAAATATCCAAAAAATGTGAAATTTTTTATTGCAATAACTTTTGATCTAATTGAAATTTTGAAAAGCGCTACATGTATTCGTGATCAGCGTCGGATTTTACATAAGAAAATTGAGTTTGGTTGGAATAGGAGTTAGAAATTTTTCCCTGTTCATGACGTCTCCCCTGCCAAATATCCAAAAAATGTGAAATTTTTTATTGCAATAACTTTTGATCTAATTGAAATTTTGAAAAGCGCTACATGTATTCGTGATCAGCGTCGGATTTTACATAAGAAAATTGAGTTTGGTTGGAATAGGAGTTAGAAATTTTTTCCCTGTTCATGACGTCTCCCCTGCCAAATATCCAAAAAATGTGAAATTTTTTATTGCAATAACTTTTGATCTAATTGAAATTTTGAAAAGCGCTACATGTATTCGTGATCAGCGTCGGATTTTACATAAGAAAATTGAGTTTGGTTGGAATAGGAGTTAGAAATTTTTTCCCTGTTCATGACGTCTCCCCTGCCAAATATCCAAAAAATGTGAAATTTTTTATTGCAATAACTTTTGATCTAATTGAAATTTTGAAAAGCGCTACATGTATTCGTGATCAGCGTCGGATTTTACATAAGAAAATTGAGTTTGGTTGGAATAGGAGTTAGAAATTTTTTCCCTGTTCATGACGTCTCCCCTGCCAAATATCCAAAAAATGTGAAATTTTTTATTGCAATAACTTTTGATCTAATTGAAATTTTGAAAAGCGCTACATGTATTCGTGATCAGCGTCGGATTTTACATAAGAAAATTGAGTTTGGTTGGAATAGGAGTTAGAAATTTTTCCCTGTTCATGACGTCTCCCCTGCCAAATATCCAAAAAATGTGAAATTTTTATTGCAATAACTTTTGATCTAATTGAAATTTTGAAAAGCGCTACATGTATTCGTGATCAGCGTCGGATTTTACATAAGAAAATTGAGTTTGGTTGGAATAGGAGTTAGAAATTTTTTCCCTGTTCATGACGTCTCCCCTGCCAAATATCCAAAAAATGTGAAATTTTTTATTGCAATAACTTTTGATCTAATTGAAATTTTGAAAAGCGCTACATGTATTCGTGATCAGCGTCGGATTTTACATAAGAAAATTGAGTTTGGTTGGAATAGGAGTTAGAAATTTTTCCCTGTTCATGACGTCTCCCCTGCCAAATATCCAAAAAATGTGAAATTTTTTATTGCAATAACTTTTGATCTAATTGAAATTTTGAAAAGCGCTACATGTATTCGTGATCAGCGTCGGATTTTACATAAGAAAATTGAGTTTGGTTGGAATAGGAGTTAGAAATTTTTCCCTGTTCATGACGTCTCCCCTGCCAAATATCCAAAAAATGTGAAATTTTTTATTGCAATAACTTTTGATCTAATTGAAATTTTGAAAAGCGCTACATGTATTCGTGATCAGCGTCGGATTTTACATAAGAAAATTGAGTTTGGTTGGAATAGGAGTTAGAAATTTTTCCCTGTTCATGACGTCTCCCCTGCCAAATATCCAAAAAATGTGAAATTTTTTATTGCAATAACTTTTGATCTAATTGAAATTTTGAAAAGCGCTACATGTATTCGTGATCAGCGTCGGATTTTACATAAGAAAATTGAGTTTGGTTGGAATAGGAGTTAGAAATTTTTCCCTGTTCATGACGTCTCCCTGCCAAATATCCAAAAAATGTGAAATTTTTTATTGCAATAACTTTTGATCTAATTGAAATTTTGAAAAGCGCTACATGTATTCGTGATCAGCGTCGGATTTTACATAAGAAAATTGAGTTTGGTTGAATAGGAGTTAGAAATTTTTTCCCTGTTCATGACGTCTCCCCTGCCAAATATCCAAAAAATGTGAAATTTTTATTGCAATAACTTTTGATCTAATTGAAATTTTGAAAAGCGCTACATGTATTCGTGATCAGCGTCGGATTTTACATAAGAAAATTGAGTTTGGTTGGAATAGGAGTTAGAAATTTTTTCCCTGTTCATGACGTCTCCCCTGCCAAATATCCAAAAAATGTGAAATTTTTTATTGCAATAACTTTTGATCTAATTGAAATTTTGAAAAGCGCTACATGTATTCGTGATCAGCGTCGGATTTTACATAAGAAAATTGAGTTTGGTTGGAATAGGAGTTAGAAATTTTTTCCCTGTTCATGACGTCTCCCCTGCCAAATATCCAAAAAATGTGAAATTTTTTATTGCAATAACTTTTGATCTAATTGAAATTTTGAAAAGCGCTACATGTATTCGTGATCAGCGTCGGATTTTACATAAGAAAATTGAGTTTGGTTGGAATAGGAGTTAGAAATTTTTTCCCTGTTCATGACGTCTCCCCTGCCAAATATCCAAAAAATGTGAAATTTTTTATTGCAATAACTTTTGATCTAATTGAAATTTTGAAAAGCGCTACATGTATTCGTGATCAGCGTCGGATTTTACATAAGAAAATTGAGTTTGGTTGGAATAGGAGTTAGAAATTTTTCCCTGTTCATGACGTCTCCCCTGCCAAATATCCAAAAAATGTGAAATTTTTTATTGCAATAACTTTTGATCTAATTGAAATTTTGAAAAGCGCTACATGTATTCGTGATCAGCGTCGGATTTTAATAAGAAAATTGAGTTTGGTTGGAATAGGAGTTAGAAATTTTTCCCTGTTCATGACGTCTCCCCTGCCAAATATCCAAAAAATGTGAAATTTTTTATTGCAATAACTTTTGATCTAATTGAAATTTTGAAAAGCGCTACATGTATTCGTGATCAGCGTCGGATTTTAAATAAGAAAATTGATGGTTTGAATAGGAGTTAGAAATTTTTCCCTGTTCATGACGTCTCCCCTGCCAAATATCCAAAAAATGTGAAATTTTTTATTGCAATAACTTTTGATCTAATTGAAATTTTGAAAAGCGCTACATGTATTCGTGATCAGCGTCGGATTTTAAATAAGAAAATTGAGTTTGGTTGGAATAGGAGTTAGAAATTTTTCCCTGTTCATGACGTCTCCCTGCCAAATATCCAAAAAATGTGAAATTTTTTATTGCAATAACTTTTGATCTAATTGAAATTTTGAAAAGCGCTACATGTATTCGTGATCAGCGTCGGATTTTAAATAAGAAAATTGAGTTTGGTTGAATAGGAGTTAGAAATTTTTTCCCTGTTCATGACGTCTCCCCTGCCAAATATCCAAAAAATGTGAAATTTTTATTGCAATAACTTTTGATCTAATTGAAATTTTGAAAAGCGCTACATGTATTCGTGATCAGCGTCGGATTTTAAATGAGAAAATTGAGTTTGGTTGGAATAGGAGTTAGAAATTTTTTCCCTGTTCATGACGTCTCCCCTGCCAAATATCCAAAAAATGTGAAATTTTTTATTGCAATAACTTTTGATCTAATTGAAATTTTGAAAAGCGCTACATGTATTCGTGATCAGCGTCGGATTTTAAATAAGAAAATTGAGTTTGGTTTGGAATAGGAGTTAGAAATTTTTCCCTGTTCATGACGTCTCCCTGCCAAATATCCAAAAAATGTGAAATTTTTATTGCAATAACTTTTGATCTAATTGAAATTTTGAAAAGCGCTACATGTATTCGTGATCAGCGTCGGATTTTTGCAATAACTTTTGATCTAATATTTTTATTGCAATAACTTATTTTAATTAAATTTGAAAAGCCTACATGTATTCGTGATCAGCTCGTCATTTTACATAAGAAAATTGAGTTTGGTTGGAATAGGAGTTAGAAATTTTCCTGTTCATGACGTCTCCCCTGCCAAATATCCAAAAAATGTGAAAATTTTTATTGCAATAACTTTTGATCAATTGAAATTTTGAAAAGCTACATGTATTCGTGATCAGCGTCGGATTTTAATAAGAAAATTGAGTTTTTTTATTGCAATAACTTTTGATCTAATTGAAATTTTGAAAAGCGCTACATGTATTCGTGATCAGCGTCGGATTTTACATAAGAAAATTGAGTTTGGTTGGAATAGGAGTTAGAAATTTTTTCCCTGTTCATGACGTCTCCCCTGCCAAATATCCAAAAAATGTGAAAATTTTTATTGCAATAACTTTTGATCTAATTGAAATTTTGAAAAGAGCTACGTATTAAAAATGTGAAATTTTTATTGCAATAACTTTTGATCTAATTGAAATTTTGAAAAGCGCTACATGTATCGTGATCAGCGTCGGATTTACATAAGAAAATTGAGTTTGGTTGGAATAGGAGTTAGAAATTTTTTCCCTGTTCATGACGTCTCCCTGCCAAATATCCAAAAAATGTGAAATTTTTATTGCAATAACTTTTGATCTAATTTGAAATTTTGAAAAGCGCTACATGTATTCGTGATCAGCGTCGGATTTTACATAAGAAAATTGAGTTTGGTTTGAATAGGAGTTAGAAATTTTTTCCCTGTTCATGACGTCTCCCCTGCCAAATATCCAAAAAATGTGAAAATTTTTATTGCAATAACTTTTGATCTAATTGAAATTTTGAAAAGCGCTACATGTATTCGTGATCAGCGTCGGATTTTACATAAGAAAATTGAGTTTGGTTGGAATAGGAGTTAGAAATTTTTTCCCTGTTCATGACGTCTCCCCTGCCAAATATCCAAAAAATGTGAAATTTTTTTATTGCAATAACTTTTGATCTAATTGAAATTTTGAAAAGCGCTACATGTATTCGTGATCAGCGTCGGATTTTACATAAGAAAATTGAGTTTGGTTGGAATAGGAGTTAGAAATTTTTTCCCTGTTCATGACGTCTCCCCTGCCAAATATCCAAAAAATGTGAAATTTTTTATTGCAATAACTTTTGATCTAATTGAAATTTTGAAAAGCGCTACATGTATTCGTGATCAGCGTCGGATTTTACATAAGAAAATTGAGTTTGGTTGGAATAGGAGTTAGAAATTTTTTCCCTGTTCATGACGTCTCCCCTGCCAAATATCCAAAAAATGTGAAATTTTTTTATTGCAATAACTTTTGATCTAATTGAAATTTTGAAAAGCGCTACATGTATTCGTGATCAGCGTCGGATTTTACATAAGAAAATTGAGTTTGGTTGGAATAGGAGTTAGAAATTTTTTCCCTGTTCATGACGTCTCCCCTGCCAAATATCCAAAAAATGTGAAATTTTTTATTGCAATAACTTTTGATCTAATTGAAATTTTGAAAAGCGCTACATGTATTCGTGATCAGCGTCGGATTTTACATAAGAAAATTGAGTTTGGTTGGAATAGGAGTTAGAAATTTTTTCCCTGTTCATGACGTCTCCCCTGCCAAATATCCAAAAAATGTGAAATTTTTTTATTGCAATAACTTTTGATCTAATTGAAATTTTGAAAAGCGCTACATGTATTCGTGATCAGCGTCGGATTTTACATAAGAAAATTAAGTTTGGTTGGAATAGGAGTTAGAAATTTTTTCCCTGTTCATGACGTCTCCCCTGCCAAATATCCAAAAAATGTGAAATTTTTTTATTGCAATAACTTTTGATCTAATTGAAATTTTGAAAAGCGCTACATGTATTCGTGATCAGCGTCGGATTTTACATAAGAAAATTAAGTTTGGTTGGAATAGGAGTTAGAAATTTTTTCCCTGTTCATGACGTCTCCCTGCCAAATATCCAAAAAATGTGAAATTTTTTTATTGCAATAACTTTTGATCTAATTGAAATTTTGAAAAGCGCTACATGTATTCGTGATCAGCGTCGGATTTTACATAAGAAAATTGAGTTTGGTTGGAATAGGAGTTAGAAATTTTTTCCCTGTTCATGACGTCTCCCCTGCCAAATATCCAAAAAATGTGAAATTTTTTATTGCAATAACTTTTGATCTAATTGAAATTTTGAAAAGCGCTACATGTATTCGTGATCAGCGTCGGATTTTACATAAGAAAATTAAGTTTGGTTGGAATAGGAGTTAGAAATTTTTTCCCTGTTCATGACGTCTCCCCTGCCAAATATCCAAAAAATGTGAAATTTTTTTATTGCAATAACTTTTGATCTAATTGAAATTTTGAAAAGCGCTACATGTATTCGTGATCAGCGTCGGATTTTACATAAGAAAATTAAGTTTGGTTGGAATAGGAGTTAGAAATTTTTTCCCTGTTCATGACGTCTCCCTGCCAAATATCCAAAAAATGTGAAATTTTTTTATTGCAATAACTTTTGATCTAATTGAAATTTTGAAAAGCGCTACATGTATTCGTGATCAGCGTCGGATTTTACATAAGAAAATTGAGTTTGGTTGGAATAGGAGTTAGAAATTTTTTCCCTGTTCATGACGTCTCCCTGCCAAATATCCAAAAATGTGAAATTTTTTTATTGCAATAACTTTTGATCTAATTGAAATTTTGAAAAGCCGCTACATGTATTCGTGATCAGCGTCGGATTTTACATAAGAAAATTGAGTTTGGTTGGAATAGGAGTTAGAAATTTTTTCCGTGTTCATGACGTCTCCCCTGCCAAATATCCAAAAAATGTGAAAATTTTTTTATTGCATAACTTTTGATCTAATTGAAATTTTGAAAAGCGCTACATGTATTCGTGATCAGCGTCGGATTTTACATAAGAAAATTGAGTTGGTTGGAATAGGAGTTAGAAATTTTTTCCCTGTTCATGACGTCTCCCTGCCAAATATCCAAAAAATGTGAAATTTTTTTATTGCAATAACTTTTGATCTAATTGAAATTTTGAAAAGCGCTACATGTATTCGTATCAGCGTCGGATTTTAATAAGAAAATTGAGTTTGGTTGGAATAGGAGTTAGAAATTTTTTCCCTGTTCATGACGTCTCCCCTGCCAAATATCCAAAAAATGTGAAATTTTTTATTGCAATAACTTTTGATCTAATTGAAATTTTGAAAAGCGCTACATGTATTCGTGATCAGCGTCGGATTTTAAATAAGAAAATTGAGTTTGGTTGGAATAGGAGTTAGAAATTTTTTCCCTGTTCATGACGTCTCCCCTGCCAAATATCCAAAAAATGTGAAATTTTTTATTGCAATAACTTTTGATCTAATTGAAATTTTGAAAAGCGCTACATGTATTCGTGATCAGCGTCGGATTTTAAATAAGAAAATTGAGTTTGGTTGGAATAGGAGTTAGAAATTTTTTCCCTGTTCATGACGTCTCCCCTGCCAAATATCCAAAAAATGTGAAATTTTATTATTGCAATAACTTTTGATCTAATTGAAATTTTGAAAAGCGCTACATGTATTCGTGATCAGCGTCGGATTTTAAATAAGAAAATTGAGTTTGGTTGGAATAGGAGTTAGAAATTTTTTCCCTGTTCATGACGTCTCCCCTGCCAAATATCCAAAAAATGTGAAATTTTATTATTGCAATAACTTTTGATCTAATTGAAATTTTGAAAAGCGCTACATGTATTCGTGATCAGCGTCGGATTTTAAATAAGAAAATTGAGTTTGGTTGGAATAGGAGTTAGAAATTTTTTCCCTGTTCATGACGTCTCCCCTGCCAAATATCCAAAAAATGTGAAATTTTATTATTGCAATAACTTTTGATCTAATTGAAATTTTGAAAAGCGCTACATGTATTCGTGATCAGCGTCGGATTTTAAATAAGAAAATTGAGTTTGGTTGGAATAGGAGTTAGAAATTTTTTCCCTGTTCATGACGTCTCCCCTGCCAAATATCCAAAAAATGTGAAATTTTTTATTGCAATAACTTTTGATCTAATTGAAATTTTGAAAAGCGCTACATGTATTCGTGATCAGCGTCGGATTTTAAATAAGAAAATTGAGTTTGGTTGGAATAGGAGTTAGAAATTTTTTCCCTGTTCATGACGTCTCCCCTGCCAAATATCCAAAAAATGTGAAATTTTTTATTGCAATAACTTTTGATCTAATTGAAATTTTGAAAAGCGCTACATGTATTCGTGATCAGCGTCGGATTTTAAATAAGAAAATTGAGTTTGGTTGAATAGGAGTTAGAAATTTTTTCCCTGTTCATGACGTCTCCCCTGCCAAATATCCAAAAAATGTGAAATTTTATTATTGCAATAACTTTTGATCTAATTGAAATTTTGAAAAGCGCTACATGTATTCGTGATCAGCGTCGGATTTTAAATAAGAAAATTGAGTTTGGTTGGAATAGGAGTTAGAAATTTTTTCCCTGTTCATGACGTCTCCCCTGCCAAATATCCAAAAAATGTGAAATTTTATTATTGCAATAACTTTTGATCTAATTGAAATTTTGAAAAGCGCTACATGTATTCGTGATCAGCGTCGGATTTTAAATAAGAAAATTGAGTTTGGTTGGAATAGGAGTTAGAAATTTTTTCCCTGTTCATGACGTCTCCCCTGCCAAATATCCAAAAAATGTGAAATTTTATTATTGCAATAACTTTTGATCTAATTGAAATTTTGAAAAGCGCTACATGTATTCGTGATCAGCGTCGGATTTTAAATAAGAAAATTGAGTTTGGTTGGAATAGGAGTTAGAAATTTTTTCCCTGTTCATGACGTCTCCCCTGCCAAATATCCAAAAAATGTGAAATTTTATTATTGCAATAACTTTTGATCTAATTGAAATTTTGAAAAGCGCTACATGTATTCGTGATCAGCGTCGGATTTTAAATAAGAAAATTGAGTTTGGTTGGAATAGGAGTTAGAAATTTTTTCCCTGTTCATGACGTCTCCCCTGCCAAATATCCAAAAAATGTGAAATTTTATTATTGCAATAACTTTTGATCTAATTGAAATTTTGAAAAGCGCTACATGTATTCGTGATCAGCGTCGGATTTTAAATAAGAAAATTGAGTTTGGTTGAATAGGAGTTAGAAATTTTTCCCTGTTCATGACGTCTCCCCTGCCAAATATCCAAAAAATGTGAAATTTTTTATTGCAATAACTTTTGATCTAATTGAAATTTTGAAAAGCGCTACATGTATTCGTGATCAGCGTCGGATTTTAAATAAGAAAATTGAGTTTGGTTGGAATAGGAGTTAGAAATTTTTTCCCTGTTCATGACGTCTCCCCTGCCAAATATCCAAAAAATGTGAAATTTTATTATTGCAATAACTTTTGATCTAATTGAAATTTTGAAAAGCGCTACATGTATTCGTGATCAGCGTCGGATTTTAAATAAGAAAATTGAGTTTGGTTGGAATAGGAGTTAGAAATTTTTTCCCTGTTCATGACGTCTCCCCTGCCAAATATCCAAAAAATGTGAAATTTTATTATTGCAATAACTTTTGATCTAATTGAAATTTTGAAAAGCGCTACATGTATTCGTGATCAGCGTCGGATTTTAAATAAGAAAATTGAGTTTGGTTGGAATAGGAGTTAGAAATTTTTTCCCTGTTCATGACGTCTCCCCTGCCAAATATCCAAAAAATGTGAAATTTTATTATTGCAATAACTTTTGATCTAATTGAAATTTTGAAAAGCGCTACATGTATTCGTGATCAGCGTCGGATTTTAAATAAGAAAATTGAGTTTGGTTGGAATAGGAGTTAGAAATTTTTTCCCTGTTCATGACGTCTCCCCTGCCAAATATCCAAAAAATGTGAAATTTTATTATTGCAATAACTTTTGATCTAATTGAAATTTTGAAAAGCGCTACATGTATTCGTGATCAGCGTCGGATTTTAAATAAGAAAATTGAGTTTGGTTGGAATAGGAGTTAGAAATTTTTTCCCTGTTCATGACGTCTCCCCTGCCAAATATCCAAAAAATGTGAAATTTTATTATTGCAATAACTTTTGATCTAATTGAAATTTTGAAAAGCGCTACATGTATTCGTGATCAGCGTCGGATTTTAAATAAGAAAATTGAGTTTGGTTGGAATAGGAGTTAGAAATTTTTTCCCTGTTCATGACGTCTCCCCTGCCAAATATCCAAAAAATGTGAAATTTTTTATTGCAATAACTTTTGATCTAATTGAAATTTTGAAAAGCGCTACATGTATTCGTGATCAGCGTCGGATTTTAAATAAGAAAATTGAGTTTGGTTGGAATAGGAGTTAGAAATTTTTTCCCTGTTCATGACGTCTCCCCTGCCAAATATCCAAAAAATGTGAAATTTTATTATTGCAATAACTTTTGATCTAATTGAAATTTTGAAAAGCGCTACATGTATTCGTGATCAGCGTCGGATTTTAAATAAGAAAATTGAGTTTGGTTGGAATAGGAGTTAGAAATTTTTTCCCTGTTCATGACGTCTCCCCTGCCAAATATCCAAAAAATGTGAAATTTTATTATTGCAATAACTTTTGATCTAATTGAAATTTTGAAAAGCGCTACATGTATTCGTGATCAGCGTCGGATTTTAAATAAGAAAATTGAGTTTGGTTGGAATAGGAGTTAGAAATTTTTTCCCTGTTCATGACGTCTCCCCTGCCAAATATCCAAAAAATGTGAAATTTTATTATTGCAATAACTTTTGATCTAATTGAAATTTTGAAAAGCGCTACATGTATTCGTGATCAGCGTCGGATTTTAAATAAGAAAATTGAGTTTGGTTGGAATAGGAGTTAGAAATTTTTTCCCTGTTCATGACGTCTCCCCTGCCAAATATCCAAAAAATGTGAAATTTTTTATTGCAATAACTTTTGATCTAATTGAAATTTTGAAAAGCGCTACATGTATTCGTGATCAGCGTCGGATTTTAAATAAGAAAATTGAGTTTGGTTGGA
This sequence comes from Trichonephila clavata, assembly GCA_019973975.1. Classification (NCBI taxonomy): domain Eukaryota; kingdom Metazoa; phylum Arthropoda; class Arachnida; order Araneae; family Nephilidae; genus Trichonephila; species Trichonephila clavata. The sequence continues at coordinate 15,733 of BMAO01027789.1, read as the reverse complement.
ATAGGAGTTAGAAATTTTTTCCCTGTTCATGACGTCTCCCCTGCCAAATATCCAAAAAATGTGAAATTTTATTATTGCAATAACTTTTGATCTAATTGAAATTTTGAAAAGCGCTACATGTATTCGTGATCAGCGTCGGATTTTAAATAAGAAAATTGAGTTTGGTTGGAATAGGAGTTAGAAATTTTTTCCCTGTTCATGACGTCTCCCCTGCCAAATATCCAAAAAATGTGAAATTTTTTATTGCAATAACTTTTGATCTAATTGAAATTTTGAAAAGCGCTACATGTATTCGTGATCAGCGTCGGATTTTAAATAAGAAAATTGAGTTTGGTTGGAATAGGAGTTAGAAATTTTTTCCCTGTTCATGACGTCTCCCCTGCCAAATATCCAAAAAATGTGAAATTTTATTATTGCAATAACTTTTGATCTAATTGAAATTTTGAAAAGCGCTACATGTATTCGTGATCAGCGTCGGATTTTAAATAAGAAAATTGAGTTTGGTTGGAATAGGAGTTAGAAATTTTTTCCCTGTTCATGACGTCTCCCCTGCCAAATATCCAAAAAATGTGAAATTTTATTATTGCAATAACTTTTGATCTAATTGAAATTTTGAAAAGCGCTACATGTATTCGTGATCAGCGTCGGATTTTAAATAAGAAAATTGAGTTTGGTTGGAATAGGAGTTAGAAATTTTTTCCCTGTTCATGACGTCTCCCCTGCCAAATATCCAAAAAATGTGAAATTTTTTATTGCAATAACTTTTGATCTAATTGAAATTTTGAAAAGCGCTACATGTATTCGTGATCAGCGTCGGATTTTAATAAGAAAATTGAGTTTGGTTGGAATAGGAGTTAGAAATTTTTTCCCTGTTCATGACGTCTCCCCTGCCAAATATCCAAAAAATGTGAAATTTTATTATTGCAATAACTTTTGATCTAATTGAAATTTTGAAAAGCGCTACATGTATTCGTGATCAGCGTCGGATTTTAAATAAGAAAATTGAGTTTGGGAATAGGAGTTAGAAATTTTTTCCCTGTTCATGACGTCTCCCCTGCCAAATATCCAAAAAATGTGAAATTTTTTATTGCAATAACTTTTGATCTAATTGAAATTTTGAAAAGCGCTACATGTATTCGTGATCAGCGTCGGATTTTAAATAAGAAAATTGAGTTTGGTTGGAATAGGAGTTAGAAATTTTTTCCCTGTTCATGACGTCTCCCCTGCCAAATATCCAAAAAATGTGAAATTTTATTATTGCAATAACTTTTGATCTAATTGAAATTTTGAAAAGCGCTACATGTATTCGTGATCAGCGTCGGATTTTAAATAAGAAAATTGAGTTTGGTTGGAATAGGAGTTAGAAATTTTTTCCCTGTTCATGACGTCTCCCCTGCCAAATATCCAAAAAATGTGAAATTTTATTATTGCAATAACTTTTGATCTAATTGAAATTTTGAAAAGCGCTACATGTATTCGTGATCAGCGTCGGATTTTAAATAAGAAAATTGAGTTTGGTTGAATAGGAGTTAGAAATTTTTTCCCTGTTCATGACGTCTCCCCTGCCAAATATCCAAAAAATGTGAAATTTTTTATTGCAATAACTTTTGATCTAATTGAAATTTTGAAAAGCGCTACATGTATTCGTGATCAGCGTCGGATTTTAAATAAGAAAATTGAGTTTGGTTGGAATAGGAGTTAGAAATTTTTTCCCTGTTCATGACGTCTCCCCTGCCAAATATCCAAAAAATGTGAAATTTTATTATTGCAATAACTTTTGATCTAATTGAAATTTTGAAAAGCGCTACATGTATTCGTGATCAGCGTCGGATTTTAAATAAGAAAATTGAGTTTGGTTGGAATAGGAGTTAGAAATTTTTTCCCTGTTCATGACGTCTCCCCTGCCAAATATCCAAAAAATGTGAAATTTTTTATTGCAATAACTTTTGATCTAATTGAAATTTTGAAAAGCGCTACATGTATTCGTGATCAGCGTCGGATTTTAAATAAGAAAATTGAGTTTGGTTGGAATAGGAGTTAGAAATTTTTTCCCTGTTCATGACGTCTCCCCTGCCAAATATCCAAAAAATGTGAAATTTTATTATTGCAATAACTTTTGATCTAATTGAAATTTTGAAAAGCGCTACATGTATTCGTGATCAGCGTCGGATTTTAAATAAGAAAATTGAGTTTGGTTGAATAGGAGTTAGAAATTTTTTCCCTGTTCATGACGTCTCCCCTGCCAAATATCCAAAAAATGTGAAATTTTATTATTGCAATAACTTTTGATCTAATTGAAATTTTGAAAAGCGCTACATGTATTCGTGATCAGCGTCGGATTTTAAATAAGAAAATTGAGTTTGGTTGGAATAGGAGTTAGAAATTTTTTCCCTGTTCATGACGTCTCCCCTGCCAAATATCCAAAAAATGTGAAATTTTATTATTGCAATAACTTTTGATCTAATTGAAATTTTGAAAAGCGCTACATGTATTCGTGATCAGCGTCGGATTTTAAATAAGAAAATTGAGTTTGGTTGGAATAGGAGTTAGAAATTTTTTCCCTGTTCATGACGTCTCCCCTGCCAAATATCCAAAAAATGTGAAATTTTATTATTGCAATAACTTTTGATCTAATTGAAATTTTGAAAAGCGCTACATGTATTCGTGATCAGCGTCGGATTTTAAATAAGAAAATTGAGTTTGGTTGGAATAGGAGTTAGAAATTTTTTCCCTGTTCATGACGTCTCCCCTGCCAAATATCCAAAAAATGTGAAATTTTATTATTGCAATAACTTTTGATCTAATTGAAATTTTGAAAAGCGCTACATGTATTCGTGATCAGCGTCGGATTTTAAATAAGAAAATTGAGTTTGGTTGGAATAGGAGTTAGAAATTTTTTCCCTGTTCATGACGTCTCCCCTGCCAAATATCCAAAAAATGTGAAATTTTATTATTGCAATAACTTTTGATCTAATTGAAATTTTGAAAAGCGCTACATGTATTCGTGATCAGCGTCGGATTTTAAATAAGAAAATTGAGTTTGGTTGGAATAGGAGTTAGAAATTTTTTCCCTGTTCATGACGTCTCCCCTGCCAAATATCCAAAAAATGTGAAATTTTATTATTGCAATAACTTTTGATCTAATTGAAATTTTGAAAAGCGCTACATGTATTCGTGATCAGCGTCGGATTTTAAATAAGAAAATTGAGTTTGGTTGAATAGGAGTTAGAAATTTTTTCCCTGTTCATGACGTCTCCCCTGCCAAATATCCAAAAAATGTGAAATTTTATTATTGCAATAACTTTTGATCTAATTGAAATTTTGAAAAGCGCTACATGTATTCGTGATCAGCGTCGGATTTTAATAAGAAAATTGAGTTTGGTTGGAATAGGAGTTAGAAATTTTTTCCCTGTTCATGACGTCTCCCCTGCCAAATATCCAAAAAATGTGAAATTTTATTATTGCAATAACTTTTGATCTAATTGAAATTTTGAAAAGCGCTACATGTATTCGTGATCAGCGTCGGATTTTAAATAAGAAAATTGAGTTTGGTTGGAATAGGAGTTAGAAATTTTTTCCCTGTTCATGACGTCTCCCCTGCCAAATATCCAAAAAATGTGAAATTTTATTATTGCAATAACTTTTGATCTAATTGAAATTTTGAAAAGCGCTACATGTATTCGTGATCAGCGTCGGATTTTAAATAAGAAAATTGAGTTTGGTTGGAATAGGAGTTAGAAATTTTTTCCCTGTTCATGACGTCTCCCCTGCCAAATATCCAAAAAATGTGAAATTTTATTATTGCAATAACTTTTGATCTAATTGAAATTTTGAAAAGCGCTACATGTATTCGTGATCAGCGTCGGATTTTAAATAAGAAAATTGAGTTTGGTTGGAATAGGAGTTAGAAATTTTTTCCCTGTTCATGACGTCTCCCCTGCCAAATATCCAAAAAATGTGAAATTTTATTATTGCAATAACTTTTGATCTAATTGAAATTTTGAAAAGCGCTACATGTATTCGTGATCAGCGTCGGATTTTAAATAAGAAAATTGAGTTTGGTTGAATAGGAGTTAGAAATTTTTTCCCTGTTCATGACGTCTCCCCTGCCAAATATCCAAAAAATGTGAAATTTTTTATTGCAATAACTTTTGATCTAATTGAAATTTTGAAAAGCGCTACATGTATTCGTGATCAGCGTCGGATTTTAAATAAGAAAATTGAGTTTGGTTGGAATAGGAGTTAGAAATTTTTTCCCTGTTCATGACGTCTCCCCTGCCAAATATCCAAAAAATGTGAAATTTTATTATTGCAATAACTTTTGATCTAATTGAAATTTTGAAAAGCGCTACATGTATTCGTGATCAGCGTCGGATTTTAAATAAGAAAATTGAGTTTGGTTGGAATAGGAGTTAGAAATTTTTTCCCTGTTCATGACGTCTCCCCTGCCAAATATCCAAAAAATGTGAAATTTTATTATTGCAATAACTTTTGATCTAATTGAAATTTTGAAAAGCGCTACATGTATTCGTGATCAGCGTCGGATTTTAAATAAGAAAATTGAGTTTGGTTGGAATAGGAGTTAGAAATTTTTTCCCTGTTCATGACGTCTCCCCTGCCAAATATCCAAAAAATGTGAAATTTTATTATTGCAATAACTTTTGATCTAATTGAAATTTTGAAAAGCGCTACATGTATTCGTGATCAGCGTCGGATTTTAAATAAGAAAATTGAGTTTGGTTGGAATAGGAGTTAGAAATTTTTTCCCTGTTCATGACGTCTCCCCTGCCAAATATCCAAAAAATGTGAAATTTTATTATTGCAATAACTTTTGATCTAATTGAAATTTTGAAAAGCGCTACATGTATTCGTGATCAGCGTCGGATTTTAAATAAGAAAATTGAGTTTGGTTGGAATAGGAGTTAGAAATTTTTTCCCTGTTCATGACGTCTCCCCTGCCAAATATCCAAAAAATGTGAAATTTTATTATTGCAATAACTTTTGATCTAATTGAAATTTTGAAAAGCGCTACATGTATTCGTGATCAGCGTCGGATTTTAAATAAGAAAATTGAGTTTGGTTGGAATAGGAGTTAGAAATTTTTTCCCTGTTCATGACGTCTCCCCTGCCAAATATCCAAAAAATGTGAAATTTTATTATTGCAATAACTTTTGATCTAATTGAAATTTTGAAAAGCGCTACATGTATTCGTGATCAGCGTCGGATTTTAAATAAGAAAATTGAGTTTGGTTGGAATAGGAGTTAGAAATTTTTTCCCTGTTCATGACGTCTCCCCTGCCAAATATCCAAAAAATGTGAAATTTTATTATTGCAATAACTTTTGATCTAATTGAAATTTTGAAAAGCGCTACATGTATTCGTGATCAGCGTCGGATTTTAAATAAGAAAATTGAGTTTGGTTGGAATAGGAGTTAGAAATTTTTTCCCTGTTCATGACGTCTCCCCTGCCAAATATCCAAAAAATGTGAAATTTTATTATTGCAATAACTTTTGATCTAATTGAAATTTTGAAAAGCGCTACATGTATTCGTGATCAGCGTCGGATTTTAAATAAGAAAATTGAGTTTGGTTGAATAGGAGTTAGAAATTTTTTCCCTGTTCATGACGTCTCCCCTGCCAAATATCCAAAAAATGTGAAATTTTTTATTGCAATAACTTTTGATCTAATTGAAATTTTGAAAAGCGCTACATGTATTCGTGATCAGCGTCGGATTTTAAATAAGAAAATTGAGTTTGGTTGAATAGGAGTTAGAAATTTTTTCCCTGTTCATGACGTCTCCCCTGCCAAATATCCAAAAAATGTGAAATTTTATTATTGCAATAACTTTTGATCTAATTGAAATTTTGAAAAGCGCTACATGTATTCGTGATCAGCGTCGGATTTTAAATAAGAAAATTGAGTTTGGTTGAATAGGAGTTAGAAATTTTTTCCCTGTTCATGACGTCTCCCCTGCCAAATATCCAAAAAATGTGAAATTTTATTATTGCAATAACTTTTGATCTAATTGAAATTTTGAAAAGCGCTACATGTATTCGTGATCAGCGTCGGATTTTAAATAAGAAAATTGAGTTTGGTTGGAATAGGAGTTAGAAATTTTTTCCCTGTTCATGACGTCTCCCCTGCCAAATATCCAAAAAATGTGAAATTTTATTATTGCAATAACTTTTGATCTAATTGAAATTTTGAAAAGCGCTACATGTATTCGTGATCAGCGTCGGATTTTAAATAAGAAAATTGAGTTTGGTTGGAATAGGAGTTAGAAATTTTTTCCCTGTTCATGACGTCTCCCCTGCCAAATATCCAAAAAATGTGAAATTTTATTATTGCAATAACTTTTGATCTAATTGAAATTTTGAAAAGCGCTACATGTATTCGTGATCAGCGTCGGATTTTAAATAAGAAAATTGAGTTTGGTTGGAATAGGAGTTAGAAATTTTTTCCCTGTTCATGACGTCTCCCCTGCCAAATATCCAAAAAATGTGAAATTTTATTATTGCAATAACTTTTGATCTAATTGAAATTTTGAAAAGCGCTACATGTATTCGTGATCAGCGTCGGATTTTAAATAAGAAAATTGAGTTTGGTTGAATAGGAGTTAGAAATTTTTTCCCTGTTCATGACGTCTCCCCTGCCAAATATCCAAAAAATGTGAAATTTTATTATTGCAATAACTTTTGATCTAATTGAAATTTTGAAAAGCGCTACATGTATTCGTGATCAGCGTCGGATTTTAAATAAGAAAATTGAGTTTGGTTGGAATAGGAGTTAGAAATTTTTTCCCTGTTCATGACGTCTCCCCTGCCAAATATCCAAAAAATGTGAAATTTTATTATTGCAATAACTTTTGATCTAATTGAAATTTTGAAAAGCGCTACATGTATTCGTGATCAGCGTCGGATTTTAAATAAGAAAATTGAGTTTGGTTGGAATAGGAGTTAGAAATTTTTTCCCTGTTCATGACGTCTCCCCTGCCAAATATCCAAAAAATGTGAAATTTTATTATTGCAATAACTTTTGATCTAATTGAAATTTTGAAAAGCGCTACATGTATTCGTGATCAGCGTCGGATTTTAAATAAGAAAATTGAGTTTGGTTGGAATAGGAGTTAGAAATTTTTTCCCTGTTCATGACGTCTCCCCTGCCAAATATCCAAAAAATGTGAAATTTTATTATTGCAATAACTTTTGATCTAATTGAAATTTTGAAAAGCGCTACATGTATTCGTGATCAGCGTCGGATTTTAAATAAGAAAATTGAGTTTGGTTGGAATAGGAGTTAGAAATTTTTTCCCTGTTCATGACGTCTCCCCTGCCAAATATCCAAAAAATGTGAAATTTTATTATTGCAATAACTTTTGATCTAATTGAAATTTTGAAAAGCGCTACATGTATTCGTGATCAGCGTCGGATTTTAAATAAGAAAATTGAGTTTGGTTGGAATAGGAGTTAGAAATTTTTTCCCTGTTCATGACGTCTCCCCTGCCAAATATCCAAAAAATGTGAAATTTTATTATTGCAATAACTTTTGATCTAATTGAAATTTTGAAAAGCGCTACATGTATTCGTGATCAGCGTCGGATTTTAAATAAGAAAATTGAGTTTGGTTGGAATAGGAGTTAGAAATTTTTTCCCTGTTCATGACGTCTCCCCTGCCAAATATCCAAAAAATGTGAAATTTTTTATTGCAATAACTTTTGATCTAATTGAAATTTTGAAAAGCGCTACATGTATTCGTGATCAGCGTCGGATTTTAAATAAGAAAATTGAGTTTGGTTGGAATAGGAGTTAGAAATTTTTTCCCTGTTCATGACGTCTCCCCTGCCAAATATCCAAAAAATGTGAAATTTTATTATTGCAATAACTTTTGATCTAATTGAAATTTTGAAAAGCGCTACATGTATTCGTGATCAGCGTCGGATTTTAAATAAGAAAATTGAGTTTGGTTGGAATAGGAGTTAGAAATTTTTTCCCTGTTCATGACGTCTCCCCTGCCAAATATCCAAAAAATGTGAAATTTTATTATTGCAATAACTTTTGATCTAATTGAAATTTTGAAAAGCGCTACATGTATTCGTGATCAGCGTCGGATTTTAAATAAGAAAATTGAGTTTGGTTGGAATAGGAGTTAGAAATTTTTTCCCTGTTCATGACGTCTCCCCTGCCAAATATCCAAAAAATGTGAAATTTTATTATTGCAATAACTTTTGATCTAATTGAAATTTTGAAAAGCGCTACATGTATTCGTGATCAGCGTCGGATTTTAAATAAGAAAATTGAGTTTGGTTGGAATAGGAGTTAGAAATTTTTTCCCTGTTCATGACGTCTCCCCTGCCAAATATCCAAAAAATGTGAAATTTTATTATTGCAATAACTTTTGATCTAATTGAAATTTTGAAAAGCGCTACATGTATTCGTGATCAGCGTCGGATTTTAAATAAGAAAATTGAGTTTGGTTGGAATAGGAGTTAGAAATTTTTTCCCTGTTCATGACGTCTCCCCTGCCAAATATCCAAAAAATGTGAAATTTTTTATTGCAATAACTTTTGATCTAATTGAAATTTTGAAAAGCGCTACATGTATTCGTGATCAGCGTCGGATTTTAAATAAGAAAATTGAGTTTGGTTGGAATAGGAGTTAGAAATTTTTTCCCTGTTCATGACGTCTCCCCTGCCAAATATCCAAAAAATGTGAAATTTTATTATTGCAATAACTTTTGATCTAATTGAAATTTTGAAAAGCGCTACATGTATTCGTGATCAGCGTCGGATTTTAAATAAGAAAATTGAGTTTGGTTGAATAGGAGTTAGAAATTTTTTCCCTGTTCATGACGTCTCCCCTGCCAAATATCCAAAAAATGTGAAATTTTATTATTGCAATAACTTTTGATCTAATTGAAATTTTGAAAAGCGCTACATGTATTCGTGATCAGCGTCGGATTTTAAATAAGAAAATTGAGTTTGGTTGGAATAGGAGTTAGAAATTTTTTCCCTGTTCATGACGTCTCCCCTGCCAAATATCCAAAAAATGTGAAATTTTTTATTGCAATAACTTTTGATCTAATTGAAATTTTGAAAAGCGCTACATGTATTCGTGATCAGCGTCGGATTTTAAATAAGAAAATTGAGTTTGGTTGGAATAGGAGTTAGAAATTTTTTCCCTGTTCATGACGTCTCCCCTGCCAAATATCCAAAAAATGTGAAATTTTATTATTGCAATAACTTTTGATCTAATTGAAATTTTGAAAAGCGCTACATGTATTCGTGATCAGCGTCGGATTTTAAATAAGAAAATTGAGTTTGGGAATAGGAGTTAGAAATTTTTTCCCTGTTCATGACGTCTCCCCTGCCAAATATCCAAAAAATGTGAAATTTTATTATTGCAATAACTTTTGATCTAATTGAAATTTTGAAAAGCGCTACATGTATTCGTGATCAGCGTCGGATTTTAAATAAGAAAATTGAGTTTGGTTGGAATAGGAGTTAGAAATTTTTTCCCTGTTCATGACGTCTCCCCTGCCAAATATCCAAAAAATGTGAAATTTTATTATTGCAATAACTTTTGATCTAATTGAAATTTTGAAAAGCGCTACATGTATTCGTGATCAGCGTCGGATTTTAAATAAGAAAATTGAGTTTGGTTGGAATAGGAGTTAGAAATTTTTTCCCTGTTCATGACGTCTCCCCTGCCAAATATCCAAAAAATGTGAAATTTTATTATTGCAATAACTTTTGATCTAATTGAAATTTTGAAAAGCGCTACATGTATTCGTGATCAGCGTCGGATTTTAAATAAGAAAATTGAGTTTGGTTGAATAGGAGTTAGAAATTTTTTCCCTGTTCATGACGTCTCCCCTGCCAAATATCCAAAAAATGTGAAATTTTTTATTGCAATAACTTTTGATCTAATTGAAATTTTGAAAAGCGCTACATGTATTCGTGATCAGCGTCGGATTTTAAATAAGAAAATTGAGTTTGGTTGGAATAGGAGTTAGAAATTTTTTCCCTGTTCATGACGTCTCCCCTGCCAAATATCCAAAAAATGTGAAATTTTATTATTGCAATAACTTTTGATCTAATTGAAATTTTGAAAAGCGCTACATGTATTCGTGATCAGCGTCGGATTTTAAATAAGAAAATTGAGTTTGGTTGAATAGGAGTTAGAAATTTTTTCCCTGTTCATGACGTCTCCCCTGCCAAATATCCAAAAAATGTGAAATTTTTTATTGCAATAACTTTTGATCTAATTGAAATTTTGAAAAGCGCTACATGTATTCGTGATCAGCGTCGGATTTTAAATAAGAAAATTGAGTTTGGAATAGGAGTTAGAAATTTTTTCCCTGTTCATGACGTCTCCCCTGCCAAATATCCAAAAAATGTGAAATTTTATTATTGCAATAACTTTTGATCTAATTGAAATTTTGAAAAGCGCTACATGTATTCGTGATCAGCGTCGGATTTTAAATAAGAAAATTGAGTTTGGTTGGAATAGGAGTTAGAAATTTTTTCCCTGTTCATGACGTCTCCCTGCCAAATATCCAAAAAATGTGAAATTTTATTATTGCAATAACTTTTGATCTAATTGAAATTTTGAAAAGCGCTACATGTATTCGTGATCAGCGTCGGATTTTAAATAAGAAAATTGAGTTTGGTTGGAATAGGAGTTAGAAATTTTTTCCCTGTTCATGACGTCTCCCCTGCCAAATATCCAAAAAATGTGAAATTTTATTATTGCAATAACTTTTGATCTAATTGAAATTTTGAAAAGCGCTACATGTATTCGTGATCAGCGTCGGATTTTAAATAAGAAAATTGAGTTTGGTTGAATAGGAGTTAGAAATTTTTTCCCTGTTCATGACGTCTCCCCTGCCAAATATCCAAAAAATGTGAAATTTTTTATTGCAATAACTTTTGATCTAATTGAAATTTTGAAAAGCGCTACATGTATTCGTGATCAGCGTCGGATTTTAAATAAGAAAATTGAGTTTGGTTGGAATAGGAGTTAGAAATTTTTTCCCTGTTCATGACGTCTCCCCTGCCAAATATCCAAAAAATGTGAAATTTTATTATTGCAATAACTTTTGATCTAATTGAAATTTTGAAAAGCGCTACATGTATTCGTGATCAGCGTCGGATTTTAAATAAGAAAATTGAGTTTGGTTGGAATAGGAGTTAGAAATTTTTTCCCTGTTCATGACGTCTCCCCTGCCAAATATCCAAAAAATGTGAAATTTTATTATTGCAATAACTTTTGATCTAATTGAAATTTTGAAAAGCGCTACATGTATTCGTGATCAGCGTCGGATTTTAAATAAGAAAATTGAGTTTGGTTGGAATAGGAGTTAGAAATTTTTTCCCTGTTCATGACGTCTCCCCTGCCAAATATCCAAAAAATGTGAAATTTTTTATTGCAATAACTTTTGATCTAATTGAAATTTTGAAAAGCGCTACATGTATTCGTGATCAGCGTCGGATTTTAAATAAGAAAATTGAGTTTGGTTGGAATAGGAGTTAGAAATTTTTTCCCTGTTCATGACGTCTCCCCTGCCAAATATCCAAAAAATGTGAAATTTTATTATTGCAATAACTTTTGATCTAATTGAAATTTTGAAAAGCGCTACATGTATTCGTGATCAGCGTCGGATTTTAAATAAGAAAATTGAGTTTGGGGAATAGGAGTTAGAAATTTTTTCCCTGTTCATGACGTCTCCCCTGCCAAATATCCAAAAAATGTGAAATTTTATTATTGCAATAACTTTTGATCTAATTGAAATTTTGAAAAGCGCTACATGTATTCGTGATCAGCGTCGGATTTTAAATAAGAAAATTGAGTTTGGTTGGAATAGGAGTTAGAAATTTTTTCCCTGTTCATGACGTCTCCCCTGCCAAATATCCAAAAAATGTGAAATTTTATTATTGCAATAACTTTTGATCTAATTGAAATTTTGAAAAGCGCTACATGTATTCGTGATCAGCGTCGGATTTTAAATAAGAAAATTGAGTTTGGTTGGAATAGGAGTTAGAAATTTTTTCCCTGTTCATGACGTCTCCCTGCCAAATATCCAAAAAATGTGAAATTTTATTATTGCAATAACTTTTGATCTAATTGAAATTTTGAAAAGCGCTACATGTATTCGTGATCAGCGTCGGATTTTAAATAAGAAAATTGAGTTTGGTTGGAATAGGAGTTAGAAATTTTTTCCCTGTTCATGACGTCTCCCCTGCCAAATATCCAAAAAATGTGAAATTTTATTATTGCAATAACTTTTGATCTAATTGAAATTTTGAAAAGCGCTACATGTATTCGTGATCAGCGTCGGATTTTAAATAAGAAAATTGAGTTTGGTTGAATAGGAGTTAGAAATTTTTTCCCTGTTCATGACGTCTCCCCTGCCAAATATCCAAAAAATGTGAAATTTTTTATTGCAATAACTTTTGATCTAATTGAAATTTTGAAAAGCGCTACATGTATTCGTGATCAGCGTCGGATTTTAAATAAGAAAATTGAGTTTGGTTGGAATAGGAGTTAGAAATTTTTTCCCTGTTCATGACGTCTCCCCTGCCAAATATCCAAAAAATGTGAAATTTTTTATTGCAATAACTTTTGATCTAATTGAAATTTTGAAAAGCGCTACATGTATTCGTGATCAGCGTCGGATTTTAAATAAGAAAATTGAGTTTGGTTGGAATAGGAGTTAGAAATTTTTTCCCTGTTCATGACGTCTCCCCTGCCAAATATCCAAAAAATGTGAAATTTTTTATTGCAATAACTTTTGATCTAATTGAAATTTTGAAAAGCGCTACATGTATTCGTGATCAGCGTCGGATTTTAAATAAGAAAATTGAGTTTGGTTGGAATAGGAGTTAGAAATTTTTTCCCTGTTCATGACGTCTCCCCTGCCAAATATCCAAAAAATGTGAAATTTTATTATTGCAATAACTTTTGATCTAATTGAAATTTTGAAAAGCGCTACATGTATTCGTGATCAGCGTCGGATTTTAAATAAGAAAATTGAGTTTGGTTGGAATAGGAGTTAGAAATTTTTTCCCTGTTCATGACGTCTCCCCTGCCAAATATCCAAAAAATGTGAAATTTTATTATTGCAATAACTTTTGATCTAATTGAAATTTTGAAAAGCGCTACATGTATTCGTGATCAGCGTCGGATTTTAAATAAGAAAATTGAGTTTGGTTGGAATAGGAGTTAGAAATTTTTTCCCTGTTCATGACGTCTCCCCTGCCAAATATCCAAAAAATGTGAAATTTTATTATTGCAATAACTTTTGATCTAATTGAAATTTTGAAAAGCGCTACATGTATTCGTGATCAGCGTCGGATTTTAAATAAGAAAATTGAGTTTGGTTGGAATAGGAGTTAGAAATTTTTTCCCTGTTCATGACGTCTCCCCTGCCAAATATCCAAAAAATGTGAAATTTTATTATTGCAATAACTTTTGATCTAATTGAAATTTTGAAAAGCGCTACATGTATTCGTGATCAGCGTCGGATTTTAAATAAGAAAATTGAGTTTGGTTGGAATAGGAGTTAGAAATTTTTTCCCTGTTCATGACGTCTCCCTGCCAAATATCCAAAAAATGTGAAATTTTATTATTGCAATAACTTTTGATCTAATTGAAATTTTGAAAAGCGCTACATGTATTCGTGATCAGCGTCGGATTTTAAATAAGAAAATTGAGTTTGGTTGAATAGGAGTTAGAAATTTTTTCCCTGTTCATGACGTCTCCCCTGCCAAATATCCAAAAAATGTGAAATTTTTTATTGCAATAACTTTTGATCTAATTGAAATTTTGAAAAGCGCTACATGTATTCGTGATCAGCGTCGGATTTTAATAAGAAAATTGAGTTTGGTTGGAATAGGAGTTAGAAATTTTTTCCCTGTTCATGACGTCTCCCCTGCCAAATATCCAAAAAATGGTGAAATTTTATTATTGCAATAACTTTTGATCTAATTGAAATTTTGAAAAGCGCTACATGTATTCGTGATCAAGCGTCGTGAATTTTAAATAAGAAAATGAGTTTGGCTGGAATAGGAGTTTAGAAATTTTTTCCCTGTTCATGACGTCTCCCCTGCCAAATATCCAAAAAATGTGTAAATTTTATTATTGCAATAACTTTTGATCTAATTGAAATTTTGAAAAGCGCTACATGTATTCGTGATCAGCGTCGGATTTTAATAGAAAATTGAGTTTGGTTTGGAATAGGAGTTAGAAATTTTTTCCCTGTTCATGACGTCTCCAATGCCAAATATCCAAAAAATGTGAAATTTTATTATTGCAATAACTTTTGATCTAATTGAAATTTTGAAAAGCGCTACATGTATTCGTGATCAGCGTCGGATTTTAAATAAGAAAATTGAGTTTGGCTGGAATAGGAGTTAGAAATTTTTTCCCTGTTCATGACGTCTCCCCTGCCAAATATCCAAAAAATGTGAAATTTTATTATTGCAATAACTTTTGATCTAATTGAAATTTTGAAAAGCGCTACATGTATTCGTGATCAGCGTCGGATTTTAAATAAGAAAATTGAGTTTGGTTGAATAGGAGTTAGAAATTTTTTCCCTGTTCATGACGTCTCCCCTGCCAAATATCCAAAAAATGTGAAATTTTTTATTGCAATAACTTTTGATCTAATTGAAATTTTGAAAAGTGCTACATGTATTCGTGATCAGCGTCGGATTTTACATAAGAAAATTGAGTTTGGTTGGAATAGGAGTTAGAAATTTTTTCCCTGTTCATGACGTCTCCCCTGCCAAATATCCAAAAAATGTGAAATTTTTTATTGCAATAACTTTTGATCTAATTGAAATTTTGAAAAGCGCTACATGTATTCGTGATCAGCGTCGGATTTTAAATAAGAAAATTGAGTTTGGTTGGAATAGGAGTTAGAAATTTTTTCCCTGTTCATGACGTCTCCCCTGCCAAATATCCAAAAAATGTGAAATTTTATTATTGCAATAACTTTTGATCTAATTGAAATTTTGAAAGCGCTACATGTATTCGTGATCAGCGTCGGATTTTAAATAAGAAAATTGAGTTTGGTTGAATAGGAGTTAGAAATTTTTTCCCTGTTCATGACGTCTCCCCTGCCAAATATCCAAAAAATGTGAAATTTTTTATTGCAATAACTTTTGATCTAATTGAAATTTTGAAAAGCGCTACATGTATTCGTGATCAGCGTCGGATTTTAATAGAAAATTGAGTTTGGTTGAATAGGAGTTAGAAATTTTTTCCCTGTTCATGACGTCTCCCCTGCCAAATATCCAAAAAATGTGAAATTTTTATTGCAATAACTTTTGATCTAATTGAAATTTTGAAAAGCGCTACATGTATTCGTGATCAGCGTCGGATTTTACATAGAAAATTGAGTTTGTTGGAATAGGAGTTAGAAATTTTTCCCTGTTCATGGACGTCTCCAATGCCAAATATCCAAAAAATGTGAAATTTTTTTATTGCAATAACTTTTTGATCTAATTGAAATTTTGAAAAAGCGCTACATGTATTCGTGATCAGCGTCGGATTTTACATAAGAAAATTGAGTTTGGTTGAATAGGAGTTAGAAATTTTTTCCCTGTTCATGACGTCTCCCCTGCCAAATATCCAAAAAATGTGAAATTTTATTATTGCAATAACTTTTGATCTAAATTGAAATTTTGAAAAGCGCTACATGTATTCGTGATCAGCGTCGGATTTTAAATAA
>BMAO01027788.1:0-17279 GCA_019973975.1 Trichonephila clavata | reverse complement strand
CAAGCTCAATGGTTATTGGTTTTATTCTTTTTTAAACACATCCAAAAAGTTGAAAAAATAATACCCCTTGCTGTATGTTCTTATAGAGCTTCCATTGCAGGTTTTAATAGGGGTATAGTGAAAATTATTAGAATTAGTGATCTTGCAGCTAAGAAATTTGAATTGTTATTGAAATTTATTTAAAAAGGGGCAGGACACTTTGTTTGAAGTTAAGTTTTTCTCTGAGATTTCAAAGCTGAATGTTTGGAAGAAATGACTAAAATTGGAAATATTTATTTCTGTTCACAATATAATTTATCTCTCTCTCAATAAAAAAAGTTTTTTCGTGATGCTGTAATAAATTTGTTACGTATATCGCATCAATGCCAAAGTTGAAGATAACTCGCCAAGTTCGCAACCTGGATTTCGCATGTGTCTCTAGCGCTGAATCAGCAACCCTGTACTTCATTTTATATAATGCCGTCAATAAGGTTGCAATAGTACATTATCACAAGCTCTTGCAGAAATATATCGTGACGATTTGCCTGGACTGGAATCGTTACGGGAGAAGAAAAGCGTTGTCTCATACGAAGACTTATTAACAATCAACGGAACTAAATGCTCAATTTTCCAGGAAGCTGCTAGAGCTGCAAGCTTATGAAAATCTGAGGATTTCATCAATGCAGCTTCAGTGATGAATTTAACTGAAGAGGAGCACCAAGAGCGAATTTTATGAAAACAAAGAACAAATAAATAGAACGACATAATACATGTAAATTACAGTCTAAGCAATGAGTACGAATAGTTGTACAATTTGCGCAACAGAGGTACCCTCTATCCGTAGTTTCAATAAAAAAGAAAAACTGGAATTTTTCAAAACTATCCCTTTTAATATAATAAGTCCAGGAAATATGAATAAAAAGTATATATAATCTTGTTACCTTCTAATGTATAGGGTCTTGTCATCCAAGGTACATAGGGTTGATAGAAAGGTGCGGTGGCTGGTCTGAAGACAGTGTCTAGGGCAGTCGAATGTCCTATAGATATATACCTAGAGCCACTTAAGGCTGCATACGCGCTTGGATAACCTTGGAGTCCATCCTAGAATAAAAATAAAGTTACTGTCCATATTACTCGTATAACAAACATGATATTGCTACATTCATGATTTTATCTATGTTTTAAAAGACCTTAAAATTTGCTATAGAACCATTCCGTAAATATTTTTAAGTAGATCGGGGTTCGAGGATTTTATGCTATCAGACGCAAGAGAATTTCTTGTCGAAAAACAATCCTAGAAATAAAGGACTCAATAGCAAAATTCGCAGAATAAATCTCAGAAGGTCTTCACACCTTCAACAGCGCTCAGATACAACTATCAGTGTCTAAAATGCATGTATGTTACAGATTATTCACAAGCACTCGTTCGTCCCACTCAACAACCGAAGTAATCACTAATCACTGATAGACTTTTCAGCGGTCAAGGCAATACTTCCAATCGCTAGTCAAAATAATATTGAAACAGTTTTGAAGAACGGCTCTCTATTTATAGGCCTCACAGATTTTTTGAGAAAAGTCCGCTTGCATCAAAAATCGTGATGTAGATTTCCCCCGTAATTTCCAGAACCCTAATGGTCAAGAACTAAAATAGCTGCCAAGTCACCCAAATTGTCTCCGAAGTCACCAAAAACGATGCCAAGTTTCCATTGAATCGCAATTATAATGTAGGGAATGGTGCTGCTGTGAATATTACAATTTTAACATAAAAAACATAACATAGAGTAATATAAACGCATTACACATCCAGATATAAATTACTTACTCTATTCTAAACATTCAATGCACCAAATTCGTAACAATATTTATTGTACTTCCAAAAAAGTATTGAGGTCACAGTTTCTACTTAATTTCCTTACCAAGTAAATAACTAATAATAAAAAATTATGCAAGCATGCTAAACAATAACATGCTAAAAAGTGTTTCTGCGACTTTTCTTGTTCAACTTTTTAAATTATTACTGATGTGTATAAAATCTCTTTAAAAAAAATCTTTTAAGCAAACAATAATACTAAAAAAATTAATTTTTTTTCAGATTATACTATCAAGTTTATTCTAAAATACTGAAATTCATAACCATTATTTTAAAAAGTTTAAAAGCTAAAATTTTAAAAGTTAAAAAAAATTTAATAAACATTGCTTAGTTAATTTTATATTTTAAAAATATTTTAAAGTAATCTGATTTCTTAGCATTATTTTTTTGAAGATAAATTCCTAAAAAAAAACATGAAAATTCTAAAAGTATCAATATTTTTAATAAAATAACTAGAATTCTTGGACTTAAAACGATACTCTTATTTCTATAGTATATATGTATGAAAGAATTTACGAAAAATGTCGACTTATCTTGAACGGGGGAAAAAAGACCAGAAAAAAAAAAAAAAACAGAAAACATTTGCATCGACTGAAGTCCGAGAAGACTTCATTTAAAGTTTATAAAAATAAATGTTTTGAGACTGAGACAACCTTAAACATCTTTATTTCAGTATCTTTCCTTAATTAAAGTATCTTTAAAACTAATTGATACTTTGTCTGAAGTTTAAAGCAAATTTAAGCCACAAAACGTTGGGAAGAAAATAGCCAAAAATGTAGAATAAATAAATTTTTTTGGTATTATTTATTTCTTAACCACGGAAAATTCCATGAAATTTTAATAAGAAAAGGAATATTTTATATGGAATAGAAAAAATAGCCGATGAAACAAACAAAAGAGGGGAAAAAAGAGAGAAACATGCCAGCTTTTTACAATATAAAAACATTTGATATACATATACTCGATCATAGTATAAAAGAAGTCATATTGAAAGAAATTGTTTGAGAAAGTCGTTGAAATAAAAGTCGAAAAATTAAAATTGTTTTAAAATTTAAAATAATTTCAACCTTATTTTCGATTATACTGTTGTTTCCTGATTACATTTAAATAAAAATAATGCACCTAATCAATTATTAACAACTATATTAAATTTTTATACATGGAAGTCTTATTTCAATCTAGTAAGAACTTTAAGAGATATTTTTTACAGCGTTATGGCAATACAATTAAAACTAAAATACCTTAGCGTTGAAAATAGGCAAAAGAATGGTTATATAAATAAATTTGTACTTTTGTGTTAGTTATGTGTAAATCATTGATAAAATAAGTTAAGTTCGAATAATGAACTTTGTTATCTTCCCCTTATTGGCATAGGGGTTCAAGGAAGGAAAAAATAATTTCTGACGTAATTTGATGAGACAATTTATGGAATAAAGAATCAACTGTTATCATTCAGTCATGGTACTATGATGAGATCTGTCATGTACAATTAATAGTATAATTTTCCCTTACGACGTTTTATATAAAGACAATAGACAAGAATTTAGAAATAGAAGGAAAAGTTTAAGTATCCATGAAAGGGAGGTCTTAGAAATATAATAATACAGCGAAGAAGAAAAAGTTCTTGAAAATTCATTGAAAAGTTTGAGGGGGAGGGGGTAAATCCTCGAAACTGCAAATGCAATCTACAGAGATTCAAATAGTTGAATTACTGAATATTAAATGAAGTTTTGATAATAAACAACAAATATAGTTGTCGTAATATTAAATATAGAAAACATTCTGTAAAGTAACTTTGATATAAAAAATAGGGAGTATCGAAAATTTGTTTTTCAGCATTTCAAAACCGACTTAAGCGAAAAAGATGTTCTACAGTACAGTGAAAACTGTTTAACACGAAACTGAGAGGTCTCAAATATTTTTTCGTGTTAAAAGAACTTCGTGGTAAAGAATATTACAAAAAACGAACAACATATATTCAACAAAATTAAATTAAAGTACATTTTATTTACATAGATATGTATATATGGGCATGTATTTCATAAAAACCAATTAAATAAAAACATTTACAAGAGCTTAAGTAAATTTAATGCTACATTTTCAAGTTTTTTGGAAAACAAGACAGATATATTGATTTTTTGGAATATAATCTGATATTTTTCTTTGAGTTGTCTTTTTTAGCATCAAATTGTCAATAAATGTTCAATATCATCCATTTTTTATTCATTTCACCATTGGAATGTGCACCTAAATAACTGCGCATACTTTTCATGATGTTCCACATTTCGGATGATGTGAGATCAAGAGCTACATTATTCCTTTTATATTCGTCGCAAAAATATGATTCAGTGATACATTTTTTTGGCTTTGTCTGCCATAATAAGCTGTAAACACATTATCATCATCTAATGCAACGAATTCTTCCGATGATACAGTAGGGCAGTCCAATAACACGGAAACTTTCTTATACATTTCATTAAGTGTCTATGTTTTCCGTATTTTGTGCATTTCTAAAAAAAAAAAATATTTTCGTGTTAAGCGATTTTCGTTTCGTGTTAAGAGAAAAAATTTATGATTAAGAAACATTACGAGCTTTGTTTAGTAGTCAATTATATAATAATTTTTTTGAAATTTTTTTTATGTTCCATGTTTTTATAACCATTTTCATGCATTGTCATCCACTTTTGAGCTATAGTCCAAATTTCAAGTCTCGCTCATCGGGAAGTTTAAAATCAATTACAAAATTCCACCAGGACAGATATACAAGAAAACGAGTTTATAAAACTCTTTGACTCCAGAGCCACGAAATTGAATACGTAGAAGCAACTCGACCTGTGCTACGACCAGGTGGTCTTTGTTCATGTAAATTCGTGTAAGTTCCGTCTGGAATTACGGGACCCTTGTCGAAATCGGGGAACACCTCTTCGGTAGTCCGGGTTCGAGACTAGAACTCTTTTGTTCATATTTTCATGCATTGTCATTGACTTCTGAGCTATGGTCCAAATTTCAAATCTTTAGCTCATTGGGAAGTTAGTTTAAAATCAATTACAAAAATTCCACCCGGACAGACATATAAGCCTCTTCGGGGGCTCAGGTTCAAGACTATAGCTTCTTTTTCTATATTTTCATGCATTGTCATCAGCTTCAGAACAATGATTTAAATTTCAAGTCTCTAGCTCATCGGGAAGTTAGTTTAAAATCAATTACAAAATTCCACCCGGACAGACAAGAAAGCGAGTTAACAAAAACATCATAAAATACACAGTTTTTCTTCGGGATTGTTGTATTATTTCGTGTTAACCGATATTTCGTCTTGTTTTCGCTTTAAACGTACTTTATTGTATATTGATGAAGAGAAAAATAAAATATTTGTCTTTATGTTAATTACTGTCCCATGTGAAATGAAGCTTAGGTATTTTATCTTTTTTTTATAGTAAAAAGTCAAAGTAATTCTTGTTAAAATAAAACAGGCATTTTTGTTCTTTTTAGCATTTATTACGATGAGTGAGTGAGTGAGTGAGTATGAATGTCGCACTATTCAGCTACTCGAGGGCTTTTGGTGATGGACCTCATAATTTTGAACCATGATCAAGTAACGAAGACGACACCAGAGCTGGCACCCCCGCTCCTAACTTCAACACCACACCAATGGAAAGATGTTTGAACTCTCTACAGATTTAACGTGCATCGCTCCCCTACACAGTGCATCTTCATAGTTACTAGGCTCGAACCTATAACACGCCGGCCATGAGTCTTTTACCTTGACCTCAAGGCCACCGTGGCCACCCCCTCACGGGGCTCACATTCTTTAGGTGAGTACGGGTGTCACAATCCCGAGGTGCCCTAGTGATCTTTTCCTTTTCCCACGGGGTTTACTGTCTTTGGTAAACACGGGTTTCACGAACCCGGGGTACCCTAGTGATCCTTCTCTATTTTCGACCCTCTTTCTTGTCATTCAATTCATTCTTTCTTTCTCTTCCCGTCTAGACCACAGATATTAAAACAAATGTTTGGAGCAGTATAGCCGATATCGGCTCTTGCGCCAATAAACCCCAAAATCACTCACTCACTCACGCCACCGTGGCCACTTATTACAATGAAACGACACTTTCCAAATAGTTACAAGAAAAAAAACACATTAGGTACATTTAATAGCTTCTTTAGTGTTACATTCCTTTTTTAAAAACAATACAATTGCAGTGCACGATAAAGTGGAAGACGGAAAACAGTTGGATCGGACTGACTCGACGGTGTGGGGAGAGAGAGAGCCGGCGTTATGAAACTTTACAATGTGCATTGCCCTATTCATTACTCACTAATCAATAATCAATAATCATCGCTTCTGGTTATTTATACTGTAGAAAGATAATTATATTTTGATTCTAATATCTAGCCAAAATTGAGTCTCAACCCTTTGTAATTTTTTGAAATTTAATCCTTTTGTAGCAATATTAAATTTTGAAATTATTTCTCATAACTATTTTTCTCCTAATCCATCCCCCCCCCCCGCATAGGTAAATTCTAAATAATAATAACTTTTTTCTCCATCTAATCGTGACTCACCCTAACGAGGAAGTATGAAAAATTCCCCCTGAATGTTAAATTATATGTATCATGAAAAATAGTTATAAGCCATTATAAGCTATTTTACTCAAATGTTTAAGGAGCTGTGTGTGTGTATCAAATTTAGCCTATTCTTAAAAATAACGGCAGGTATTATTTAGGGAATATTTTTCATGTATACGATAATCTTTAATACAGAAGTTTTTATTTTAAAATTGGTGATTGTGTTAATCATGTAAAAGGATAAATTACATTAAACATAAAAATAATAAGCGTGTGTGTTATATTCAAATATCAAACGTACCTTACCATAATAGTTATGTAAAATGTACGTTCACAGGGGTAAAAATATTTCTTGCTGAAAATAATTTTTTGTGAAAGAAAATTTTGATAATAATAAAATAGAAATAAATACTTAGTATGATTCCAAAAATGTATAATTACTTTTTTATCGATAAAGTTCTTAATAAATGTATAATACATCTTTATATATTTACTAGACGGTATACCCGTTCTTCGCACAGGTGAATTGAAAAAGCTTAATGATCGAGAGAGAAGCATAAAAAAAATTTATGAGTTCAAAGTATTCAATGACATTTTAAAAGTAATCTAAACAATTTGGGGGCATTCGAACCTAATCCCTTCGGCACCGCAGTCAGCTTCGCTAACCTTTATTCGGGATGGGCGACTGCAAAATTTTGTTACAACGGCAAATTAAAAATCGGAAAAGTCTCACGTAAAGCCAAAATTAATTCACTCTACTATCAGCAGAATATTTTAGAACAAGTTTTTGAAGAAGAAATTCCAACCTTATATGGAAAGTACATTTATAATGTTGATCTTCATATGGACAAAGCCTCTAGTCAATCGTCTAAGTCAACTGCCGCTTATTTAGCAAAGGAAAGAACATTTGATGAAACACGAGTAAAATCACCCTTCGTTTCTCCAATGGACTTGAATGCGTTCGGTATATTAAAATGAACCTTAGAAAACGGCATCCAAGAACACTGAACGGACTTAAATAGCAGCCCTTATTAACTAAAATCGTGGTTCCTGTACAGAAACTGGTTTTATATAATCGTATAACGTCATAAAAGTTTTTGATGTGTAACATCTTTACTCTCGGTTGTTGGATATTTGTTGGAGTGATTTCGTGAAAAGGCACGGAAATGCGTACCATGAAGTCGGGGAAGCGCGCACTGTTTAATTTGATCAATCAGGGCACTTGGTGGTGTCTCTTCGCTACCCTCATCTCGGGGTCGAACTCTAGTTGCAATTAAGCCGCTAGCCTTCCGCATATACCAGCAAGTCTTATTAGACTAGCTGGTATGCGCGGATTCAGACTGCATCCAGAATAAACTTGCGATTCTTACGCTGAAATGTCAAAGTCTCAGGGATCGTTGTTAGTGAAATCTGAGGATATATTTATGTATGTGTAAACTATATATTAATAATTATATTTCCTGTTAAGCATCTGACAAAACAAAGATTTCTCGATTAAAGAAAACTGATTGAGTAAAACGGGTATTTTTTTTTTAATTTTCTCTAATATTTATAATTTTTAAGCATGCGCTTGATGGCGTCTCTTCGCTACTCTCGTATCGGGGTCCAACTCTAGTATCAATTGAGCCGTCAGCCTTCTGCACATAGCAGCAAGTCTTATTAGACTACATCCAGAATAAACTTGCAATTCTTACTCTCAAATATCAAAGTCTCAGGGCTCGTTGTGTTTGAAAATGGACAAACAGTCATTTTGGTGGTCGCATACATTTCTCCGAATCGAACAGTTAAAAAAGTTAAAGATTTCCTGCATTTTGTACTTTTACCCTATACCGAAGGTGGTTCTGCTCTTTTTTAAAAAAAACGATCACTCGCTTCCCGTGATTTTGGGTCGTGATTTAACGTTAACTTCAGTTTGCCAGAAGCTGAGCCGCTCATAGCTTTTCTGAACGATGAAGTCAAGCTCGAAATGAATACAAATCGAAATGTTTCAACAACTAACAGTGGTACTGTTATTGACGCTGTTTTCAACGATTTTACTTTGAAATCCCAAGTATATGCGTCATATTTTAGTTTTCATAAATCTATTGTCTCCACTCTTCCCCAAATTGAACAAGAATAAATACTTTTGATAAAAAATTGCATTACTCCTTGTGTTAATTAAATAAAATTTTTATTAAAGGTATAATTATTTGATAGAAAATTATTTCCAATCATGCCCGATTTATTTTTTTCAGGATTAAAGTCACTATTGCGTATTTACCACGATAACATGTCAGATGTTACACATCATATGCGACTACTGTAAGGCTGTTTTCTTTTTTTCTGTAGAGCATGAATAAATGAATCGCGAATAGAACCCGCTAAAATTTATTAAAAATAATTTATTCGAAAAACCATTGTAATTATGTATCTAAGAAAAAATGTATGAATACATAAATAAATAAATATAGTTTTATTCAAATATCTAGCAATCCTTAAAAACGTTGCATGACGTATAAAGTTTCGCATTTAAAGATAGATGGGGCGTCCTATGACGTCATATCGCCAGAGTTATATAGATGTATTTACTCTTAAGAAACTTAATATACTATTATAAAACTTTCACAGTGCTTTCATTATATATTTTTTACAGTAAAGAATAATTTTAAACATTACAAACTGTAATTTTTAAGAATTTTTTTTACATTTCAGTAATATTTTTTTTTTTTTTTTAGAGTCTAAGCTGAAAGTAGAGTGACTATATTCTAAATATTTTGAATATTTAATTTAAAAGCTGTCAAAATTTGTTTTTATTATGAGAGTGGCAGGATAAAAGAAATGACAAAAAGTTACTATTTTATTTGAGCTACTTTAAAACTTCCTTCAAATAAATGAACACGTCAAACTTTTGCCCGAAACTTGGTGTGAAGGTCACACACCATTTATCAATCAAAAACTTCCTCCAAAAGCTTTCATTTGAATCTTTAGTTTCCATCTAGTTCGCAATCCTTGCAGTTCCTATACCGGGAATTTAAGTAAATGAAACAATTACTTTCCTTCACCGGAGACGTTCTTAAGGCATAGGAATGGACTAAATTCATGTGACGTCATCATCACATGATAATTTTAAACCACGTGTTTTTAGCCAATCAAGTTCAAAAACACACGTGACGTCATAGTCACATTGAATGCAATTATCTATTTTCAGCAAATCAGCTCATGCACTTCGTTGTTGCCAAATGACGCTTTTTACAGAAACTTTTTTTTAAAAAATTAATATTTGTCACTTTATTTAAAAATACATGTATAAAACAAGACTTTTCTTTTCTTTAATTTTAAAATCTTTTTGCAGAAATTTATTTTTATAACTCTTGAGCATCTTTACCCAACTATGCAATTTGAAATTTTACCTAAGTTTTACAAATAGAATAAAAAGTACGAGCTATATATATATATAGTTTATTGTCTGTTTTGAATTCAATGTATAGAACACGTGTTTATATTATCATGTGACCGTCATGAATTTAGTCCATAGGATCGTGATAGAAATAATCTCTTAATAATCATATGTTATTCTCGGACATATTCTCTGAAAAATTTAGAATTTTGAACCATCTACCAACTAACTGGCAACAGTGGGAAGAGCACATTATGATGTTATGACCGTCGTCCATGTCTAGGCCTAGACCTGCCACCATACACCATTCTTACTCATTAGTCGAAAGTTGACCGTCGATCAAGCTGGTTCGTACCTAAGTTTATGAGATGATGAGCCATAAACATTGTATTGTTTCAGATTACTGTCTGTACTAGTCTTTGACATCATATGTTATATGCTGTCTGTACTTAAGATATGCGACTACAAACGACTTTTTTTTTTTAAATGTAGATATGGGGATTTTTTGTCATTTTTTAGTTTTCTTTATTACATTTTTAGAAAAATATGCTAAAATTAAGAAGAGGAAAGAAATTATTATCAATAAAATAGCAAAAAATTGGTAACATTTTACAAAAAATAACATAAGCTAAGTCCATTCTGTATCAAAAGTTTATAAATAAATTTTCAGTTTTTGAATTGCTAAGTTATTCATTTTTGGAATGATCTTCATAATAAGAGATATTTTAATTGTTACAAAAACTAGAGCACTTTATCTAAGTTATTATATGAAATTGCTTTAAAAAAACATTGATTATATTTACATAAGGGACTGTAAATTTTGTCATAAAGCAGTGATTGATAAATTTGAATTTTAAAACACTTCTATTATTCTACAGAAACGTACACAAAAAAATTCAGTTCATTATTTTCAAAACTTTTTCAGCAGTCGCTGTCCCCGTTTAAGCATTTTAAAAAAAAACACAACACATTTCGAGTAAAACGCGTTTAAAAGTATGACATTTTGCTTAAAGCAATGGCATCTACTTTTACTAAAACGCTTGTAGTTTTAGTTCTAGAGAACTCAAAACAATAAACCTGGTATTTTTATAAAGCTAATAAGATGGCCTATAAAATAAAATTATAAAAAAAAATTGTCAATTTTTGGCAAAATTCCCAATTTTAGGGTAGTTGAATACCTTACGGGCCGCAGGTGGGACCTACTTTTGCATAAGCGCCCAGGGCCCAAGAAATCTCAAGACCCCCTTCCATACAACAAAATTCGATAGAAGGGTCGAAGGTGGGTCCTATTTTTGTGTAAGTTCCCAGGGCTCAAGAAGTCATAAGACGTCATCATCCTTCACATTAATATTCTAAGAAAATTTCTGTATGAAAATGTAGATTAGAGAGAGAGAGAGAGAGGGGAGTAGTTATAAGGCTTACTTATAAGATAAATTATTATTACGAAAAGAAAAAAATTGATGTTTAAAAAACTTATAAATTTCTGTCTAGTTACATTTGCTTTTTTTAAAATTTTGTTGTTGTAATTTTTTAAGTAGCAAAGTCTTTACACGCCCTTAAAATTTAAATCCTTCATCATAAATCTTTTCAACTTAGAAAAGTACAAGTGTCTGCATGTATTTGAATTTAATTCCATTTAACTCACTCTAGCTTAGACATATAAATGAAGTGTCAGATAAAAATTATTCCGATTTGATTTGAAAAGTTTTCTTTTTAGTTCAATGCAACTTTCTTTGTTTTCTTGTGAACATGATTTAATATTTTAGGCATGCACACAAGATTACTTTTATTATTATCTTTTCTCGAAAATTTATTATGTAACAAAACCTTTATAAAATGAATGATAGTACTTGGTAATGTTATTTCGGAAAAAAGATACCTTACCTTTCCAGAATTGTATTTTTATTTCAATATTTTTCCTGCTCTTATCAAAGCGAAAAGTAAAAGCAAGCTTATATTTCTTTGAAAACCAAATTTAAGGTATCTGACTACGTTCGGAGCCGTAATTTTGAAAAAGCTTATAAATGAATTTTTTTTTTATATTTAGTATCACCTGAATTAGAATATACATATAAATTCATATAAATTTTTCTTAAGAATGTTCTTACTGTATAAAATTACTTAGATACAATTTTGGGAACCATATGGAAAATGAAGGACATATTTTCATAACATTCTCTTTTTATGGAAAAACCTTCTGTAATAATATCTTTCTTATGCAGTCGACTCTCGCTAATTCAAACCTTCGATAAGATGAACTTCTCACTAATTCGAAGTATAGACCCATTACCTAGAAAAACTCTTGATATTTCGAACTAAAACAATACGTTTTGGTGTACTCAATATTTCGAAGTAAAATATGCAGCTGGGAAGACTACAACACGCGATAGCTGGAGGTTATCTTAAATAGCTCTCTACAATTCGCACACTCACTATCATGTAGCAAACAGGTTGGAGCTTACATGTTTTGTGTTGTATTGTCTCTTCGTGTCTTCCCTGTAACGTAGCTCCTTTGATGACCATCTGTCTGCTATTCCTTCTTATTGTTTTACGGTTCTTCGGGCTAAAAGACACTTTTATTGTTTTCCTTCTTCAAGTAGACAATAGACCGACCGTACCTGTTGTCAGAGGTCCATATTTTCCGTTCAACACGTGGCCTTGTTACACATGTGTTCGGAAAGGATGGTCCGCTATTGTGAAGAAGAGATGCGTAGGATTGTGTATTTTGTGTCGGGCTGACATGACGACTTATGGCTCATTTGTGCGACTTATAGCATGTGGCACCAAATAGGGCATGGGCCGGACTGAACAGTGCCTTAAAGAACCAATGGTGTTGGGGACAGCGTCTGAGGGAACCGGGTGCGAAACGATTTTATTTCCAATGAGGAATGGAAGAGATTGGGAAGGTGCGTGAAAGAGTCCTGTTCTAGAGGTTAAGAAAGACGTTCGTATTTTGGGAGTTTTTCCTACTCTCGTGATAATTCGAAGTTTTTCATTGGTCCTTCCAACTTCGAATTATCAAGAGTCGACTGCATATAACTAAGATTTCTCTACATAGCCTGGACATGGAGTTTTGAAATATTCACATTAGTTGCTGAGTTTCTATCAATTAGTTATTAACTTGGTGTTTTTTCTATAAAAAAATTCTGATCTGTTGTTGTTACTAATGCCACCTATCTGACGTAGTCAGATCTAGGCCCCGAAATTCATCATGGCATCGGGCTATAATGTACGCCTGTCGTTAGCCTAAGCTTTGAGCCCCCATGAAGGTGACAGTAAATTTTTGCTCACACAACATGGATAAATGGCGACACCATTCGGACCCACTGATTTAACGAGCACGTTCTCAGATTTGTACTCGGCGGATATGTGGTGGCATTGGGCATCGAACCCAGGCCTTCCGGTCTGTAGTCCGATGCTCTAACCACTAGGCTACCCACGGCCCTCAATTTCTGATCTGATACATTAAAGTATGAATAAATCTATTTCTAAATTATATGCATTGAAAATCCTAGTTCATGCACTGTAAAGAAGTCAGCCACATATAGGCAAAATATTTACACTCATGTCCATAAATTAAGGATAATGAAGCTCAGGCAAAGAAAGAGACAGAAGCAAACAAATTTGACTTATTTGTAAAGTCTATTTATTAAACAAAGGTAAAGAGCAAAAAAGATGCTATATGTTTGACATAATTAATAAAAATTGCGATTTTTACTTCCTGGAGCAAATTTCAAAAAAGAACCTATTTACAAAAAACAGTATAACATGGTTAGTATGATGGTTAATACGGAGTATGTCTCCCGGACGATGCAATACAGGCCTTAAAACGTCTACGCATGCTGAGTATCAAATTATCAATCTGATCTTGGGAATATTACACCACTCATCAAGCAATGCCCTCCGAAGTTCCGGTAGACAGGTGGGAGGGGTTGACGGCTGCAATTCGTCGGCCAAGCATATCCCACACATGCCTATTGGATTCAAGTCCGGTGAGTATGCTGGCCAATCCATACGGGTGATATCCTTCCGATTGAAGCATTCGTTTACAATGTTTGCACGATGAGGACGGGCGTTGTATCCATAAACAGAAATTCAGCACCCATGGCGCCCCGAAACAAACGTACATGTTGTTCCAGAATGACATCCCGATGGATGTGGCCTGTCATCGTTACACTCTGAACATGCAGGTCAGTTCTGGAACCAAGAATAATCCTCCCAAACGAGCCATCCTGCACCACCGTAACGGTGTCGTTCAATGATGTTCTCTTGGTGGTAACGGGTACCTGGCGCTCTCCATATGAAAGTCCGGTGAGAATCAGACTGCAAACTAAAACCTGGACTCGTCGGAAAAAATCACACAAGACCACTTTTGCGGTGTCCACAATGCATGCTCTCTACTCCAGGTTAATCGCAGGCGACAGTGAGTTGCGGTAAGGGAACACATCTGACAGGCCTACGGGCATATAGACCAATATGCCCTAAGCGTCTGTACACGGTCTGCCTTGAAACTGTCGTACCGGTAGCTGAAGAGAGCTGACGTGACAGGTCTGATGCTGTACTCCATCTGTTTCTTTTGGCAGTAACTGCTAAATACTGGTCCTCATTCGGCGTTGTAACTCGGGGGCGACCTCTGCTGTTAACATCTACTCACATTACCATCATCTTGGAAATCGTTGCCAAAGCCTGGAGATGGCACTCTGTCCTCGGATACTTCTAGCTGGGTACGTCCACATTCCAGTCGTCCGATAATTCTACCACGTAAAAATCATCGAAATGCTTCCTTTGTGCCATACACTATGCGGTTATTGCACTGAAAGTCTTTTAAAGCGCTTGTGAAAAATTTTATTTCTTTGCCACCATTCCTTATATACCCCTCTCTTATACTCTCGTCATTGTGACGTACTATCCGCGCCATCTGGTGGTTTCCTGTAATTTTGCATATTCTTCTTCAAGAAGTGTGTGATAATTCTGCAGGTGAAATTTTTATTTTAAGAGTTCAATTTTGTGTGATTCTGAATTAATCCTTAATATAGGAACATGAGTGTATATTAGAGTAGCATTTTTACATAATAGAAGAATGTTTTGAAAATTATGTCATTCTTTCTTAAATTTTGGCAAAAAGTTGGATTTTCAGTATTTTTTTTATTCTTACAATATTCTTAAACCCTTTCCTATGTATATTTTAATTCAAAAGACACTGAATATGCAAAATTCATGGATCCGACCATAGTCAGGAATCTTAAATTTTAAAACATTTGCAACGAGTATAGCAGTTACAAATGAAAATATTATTAGCTCTAGCGTGAGTTGGTAAATTAAATGTTGTTGATTAAAATTGGGAAAAATTTTTCATGAGAATTTAGGAATTATGTGTAATGTTCGATAATCTTGATGGAGAAAATGGCCTCATTAACAGCGTTGTTTATCTTATTTTTTATGAATCAAAGCAAAATCGAGCTGAAGATAATGAAAGGTGAGAAAAATATATGAATTAACTATTTTCTACTAAATGTTTCTTTTAATCCTTCGAGTTTGTGACATCTTCAATATATTTGGAACAATAATTTCTCCACAAGAAAAAAGAGCATGCATTTTTTAAAAAATATAAATAAAGTTGATCGTTTAGTATACAATGTTATAATTTCTGCAATAGCAAAGATTTATAAGTTAAAAACACACACACATATAAATAGATAGATAATCTATCATTATTATTATAGGTTTTTGCTCAATATTATTAACAGAAAGGGGAAGGCTGGCTGGCCACAAAACATGTTCAACTTTTATATAAATTATTTTAAATATAAGCTGTCCTAAGTTAGCAATGTTTATAATACTGTAGCATCCATATTTTTATATTTAACTCTATTGTTTTTTTTTATTTTTTCATATATCCTTTTTAAAATCTATTGTCTGGTTAACTTGAAATTTCAATTTTTTTCATCTTTGATTAATGTTTATTTCATCTCTCTACTGGAGAAATTTTGACTATAAATGTAAGGATAATTAAATTAGATCTAAAATTAAATCGCTAGCCACTTCTAACTTTTATTTTCCCGTTACATCTTCAAGTATTAAATTTATTACCCAGTTTGGGAATGGAGAACACATGGCTTTAAAAGATCTTCCACTCCTACCATTAATTTTCATTACCTAGTATTTCAAATATATCTCTTCAATAAGGAATGTACTTGAACAGACATCTGGATCTTGAGAAGCCGTGGACTCGATTTTTAACACGTGTCCGCCTCTCTCTCTCTCTTACAAACAGATTACAAATGATTTCATAGAATAAAGACGGTTAAACTAAAATGTCTTGATGTTCACTCAAAAACCACGACATATATATATATATATTAATTTTGAATTTATATATTTAGAGTATAAATATAGTTTGGTGTAAAACATGCAGTTATATATATTATATGCCAACTATTATTAAAACTATAACAATGACGTCATTAAACTTGGTAAAATAATTTACTTTTTTTTTTTTACAAAAATACCAATCGCGTGTTATTTTAATTTCAATAAGCAAGCAAATCAAATAAAGTTTTTTGATTGTTCTAATATTTTAACTCGAGAAGTATTTAAAAGGAAGTAATACTTACGTATTGGGAAAAAATAGAAACACTATTTAAAAATGACAAAATATTAAAAATGATGTTGTATTTATATTTCAGTTAAATATTTTCATTCGATTGAAGGTGCACGGTAAAAAGAAAATTTCATTATAAAATATATTTGTCGCGTTACTTTTAAAAATAAAAAAAGGAAATAAAATATCGTTTGTCAATTAAACATCAAAGTATACTTTAGTCTAGATAACAAGGAGAGGAATTTATTCTTAAGATATATCCCTAATTAGATATCGAGTAAGAAGTTAACTTTTCTGTTTGGATTTTAAAATCTGACTATGTATTTAGCTAATGTGCACTTCCGTTTTTATTCGTGTTGCTCTCGAAAATATTTCAAAAATTATTATGAAGTGTTTTTGAGCAAATAAAAGTAAATGAACTAATCATTCAAATGAGTGCTTTGAGTCAGTTTGTGAAATATCTTTTATTGTGACTCTTACAGCAGTATTAGTGTACTTGTTAACTTTTAATTAGTGTAAATTACATATTAATGGCGCCTAAACGTGATTGGTCAATTTCGAGAAAAAGCTAGCTCCGAAGGGGTAAAAAACTTCCTGTGTGTAGACGAAACTTAAATCGAAAGGAAAAAGTCGAAATTCTTGTCGTATCTAATTTTTACTTTAAATTCTGAACACTCTAATAAATCTAAACACACAATATGTTTTTAATAAAATTATGTCTTTATTAAGCAGTTGATTTTAATTTAAACTTTTTTAAATTCAGTAATAGTCTTAAGATAAATGCTTCTGTGTTAGTGAAATATAGTTCTAAGAAAGATTCATTTTTGTGAAATAGATACTGAAGATAATTGACATACATGTATACGCGCACGAGTTCTCTTATATAT
>BMAO01027787.1:0-14862 GCA_019973975.1 Trichonephila clavata | reverse complement strand
TTTTTAAAAAAGAAGAAAAAAATCAGCCTCATACATATGATAATGCACACGTATTAAGAATTTTAGATCCTAAATATCATGACAATTGAGTCTATTTTAATATATTAATTTTGATTATCTGTTAAGGAATAAAATAAACGCACAGTTTTTGCAATTAATGAATATAATTATTCTGAAAAATATAATATATAAAGAAAATTAGCATTGAAAAAACAGCATCAATTACAATATATAACAAATAGAGAGTGTATAGAAGAATAAAGTTTATAAAAAAAATTCAAGAAGAAAGCATATAATTTAAATGCAACATTCCAAGTAGAAGATCAAAAATTGGAGTAATTTTTCCTGTTGTGATAAAAGTTTATGCTAGTAAATGCTGTAAGAATTGTAAAAATAAACTCATTTAATATCCTGATTGCTTAAAAAAATATTATTTTTGAACAATATAAATAAAAGGAAAACAACATGAAATTATTTGCTAAATAAAAAATTATCAAAACTTTGCCGAGAGATCATTGAAAGTTGACACAATGGCAATTAATTTTAATGATTAAGTATTTTTACATTTAGATTCCAAATGAATGAACAAAGCAAATATAATCTAAACAGCATACATTTATATCGGCATTTTTGGGAAATCGAGCGCCATCTATCATCAGGTTTTTGAATTACACTATAAATATATAATATTCTACAGGGAAAATCTAAAGAAACGAAATGAAAGGTAATATATTAAAATTTTAAAAACTACTTTAAGGTAATGCAAAGAAATATTTCCATTATTTCTTGCTGAAAACTGTACTATTGCTTTTAAATTCAGTGAGCTTTTCATTGTCATTTTCAAAATCTAAGCATATGCACCAACAATGAATAAGAAACAAATGAAACATATTTGTATAATTTTTATGCACAAATAATTTTTTTCAATCGTATAAAATGCTCTGATAACACGATTTTTTAAAAAAAATATATATATGGAGAAAAATTATAGCATACAAAAAATCCAACTATCGCGTGCAAAATAAAATAAAATAATAACTCGAAATTTTATTTTTAGTACAAAAACGAATAGCTTCTAATACTAAAAAAAAATTCTAAATTTCCAGGAGAATAAAGGAAAAGAAGCATTTCCCGTATTCAAAAATAAAAAAATGTTTAAAATAATCGTAATATTTATTAGGAAATATATTTCTACAGAACAATTGCTCCAATTATTATTTTTTATACGTTAACCTATGCAATATAAGTCAAAACTATAACAATAAAATAACATGAATCATGAAAGTACTAACTATATATAAAATATAAATCTGGAAGAGAATTTTAAAAATGTCCGTTTATTTTCTTACATTTAATTTAAAATAACTAAAAACAATTTTTGAAACTTATTTTACAGAATTTTGCTTAGTCTCTGAGGTTTTAATACACTGACAACGCATTTATTACTACATTTTATACAAATTCATCAAGTACATTCATTATTTTTTTGACCAATAGTTTTCTTGAATTAAGGGAATATGGTACAATTTATAAAAAAATCTTTGATTTAATGTTTTTTTCAAATGTTTTAAATGTAACCCGTGCACATGTAATACCTAAGGCAATTTTTTTGCTCAAAATACTTTAAAAAAGCTAACCATTTAAATTTTAAGGAAAAATTTAAAATTTTTGAAATTTTTTTAAAATGCTGCTTTTTTATAATATATGACGTACATACATACAATTTGATATACAATTACGTAAAAATATATATGACAAAAATTGGGGTGGATTTCTTTTAACATGATTGATATTCGTGAAATACTTTTTTTAAGAAGGTTTATTGAGAAATTCCTTAAAAAAATGTATAAATTTTAAATTCAGCTATTTTTTTAAAAAACCAATCATTGCTTTTTTTTGATTCAGAAATGCAGGCCAACTTTTGTTTCATGTACTAATAGCAATACATGTAGAAAAGTATAATATTATTTAACACATGAAAAAAAAACTTTGTATTTTAAATGAAGATAAAGTAATTATATTTTTTTCCTGAAATAAATCAATTTAAAGTTTTTATTTGCCATGAATGTGAATAAAATCTAACATAAAAGTCATCACAATTTCGTATTTTTGTTTTCACTTAGAGCTTTCAAATCTTGGGAGATTATAGAACATTAAATATAAAAGAATGCAGACTAAAAAAAATTTATTTGAATTTTTGTCCGATTTTTGTCGTTGTGTTCCTTTAAATATATATTTCTGCATACATACAAAATATTGCAAAAATCTCAAATATTCATTTAAAATTAAAAATTGAAACAAATTGATCTCATCTAAATATTTTTCAAAAAAATAAAAACTGGAGAATTATTTTTGATAATATTTTATATTTGCAAAACTTCAAGATTTTTTTAAATTTAAACCTGCATGTCATGCGATTCATATTCTACAATCACCTTGCAATCCCATCTACATTTTTCTCTATTATATTTAAAGTTTTGTTTTGATCACAGGTAAAATCTTTCGTAAGTGATTGAGTGTTTTTCATACTTTCGTTAAATATGTCTCATATCTAACCAGAAAGCCAGCCAAACTCTTGTGTAAACTGTAGTATACCATTCTCCAAATTTTGGTGTTTTCTCTTTCGCTTGTGCAAATCTCGCCAAACAGGCTTCATTGGCGACACCACACATTATACACATAAAAAAACGTTAATAAATGTTAGTTCTCATTGGTTTTTCATATTTTTTTATGTATTATGAAAAAGACGTAACTGATAAGAAAATACCGTGACTTGTGCAAATGTGGTGGTAAAAGAATGTCAGTGAGAATACTTCATTTTGCATCGGCTGTATCATTTTTGGCGACTTTATCACAGCTAGAAAAACGGAAAAGTACCATTTTTTTAAATATAAAATGAGACCGAATGCAACGTATTAAAGGGAACGTAACTTAAAAGCCATCAAGATGTGGAAGTTAGAAAAATGAGATATATAAAAGCTCACTGATGTAAAAAACTTCTCTCTTTCTCTTGTCCTTTAAAAATAATTCAAAATTACTAATTCCACCCACAGTAAATTTTGTGCAGTTCAGATTGACGCTGTTTCAAAACCAATGAAATATATCAATAAGCAGTCAATAAACGCCATACTCAATTCTTTAACAATCCTGTAAACATTCTTCAAAAATGGACAAATTGACAAATCTAGATTTTTTAAGTATGTATAAACCTTTGCCAATTTATCCAAGTGATATTTATACATTTTCATAGATCTTTCGTATTATACCTTCATTCAATTTCGCCAAATCAGAAGACAAACATCGGCAATTTAAAAAAAGTCGCCAACATCGTTATTATTATTACGTTTAAACATGCGTGAGAACATATTCACTATCGGCTCTTGGTGACGTCTTTTGATTTGACGAAATTTTTCGAAAACATGATACGTAACTTTTTTTAAATTTAAACTCGCATGTCAACTTAATTCATCATATTAGTAATTTTAATCTCTATCATAATTTATCCAATTTTACATTTCATTAAGCAATCATCAATATCGCCGATTTTATTGATGAATATGTACTATCAATACAAATTCCCGCCAAGCGGGATGCTTATATCTTGATGAAGACTATCTAATGTTAGATACTTCTCAAAGGTGGAATTTATCATCTTACAAAGGTGAGGACTTATTAATTTATAATGAAGGGAAATTCTAATTAACTTGTTTCAGTGTTAATAAATTTATAAATCAATCTTAGATCAATGCTCTTAGATGATTAATAATAATATGTAATGTGCATATTTTACGTTAAAATTTATTCTACGGATTAGATTTGATTTTGAATAGTTTAAATGTACAATGAAGTAATTTACATTTTATTTTCATGCTTAACATTTATTAAAAAGGGACGGAAAATTATTCATAGCATTACATAAAATTTAATGAATGATTTTAATATTTGATTAAAATTTAAGGCAATAATTACGTTGGTTTAGGATTAACATCACTCTATAGTTAAACATATATGATTGGCAACAGACCTAAAATCTTTGAACCATGCATAATTAAAAGAGGCAAATATCTTATTTTTAACACCCTTTTATAAGCTTCACTTGTATGTAACGGAATCTTTGAACTCAATTTTCACCCACTTTAAAAGTTTAGATTAATTCGAAATTTTGCTCTCTTATCCAGGACCGATGCCAATACAATAATTAATAATCTTGCTACATTGTCCTGATCAGGATCATCAGGAATAAAGATTTCCCATTTTCAGATCCTATCCCGCACATGACGACTTATTTCATATCCCATTTCCAGATTTTTCGACTAAAAGAGTAAGTTACAACTTAGTTCGGTTAAATATAAAATGGTGTTTTTTAGCTTTGTAAACTATAATTTATTTACGCCACTTTCTAAACTTCCCTACCACGCCTTTAAAGTTCGGTTTTCGATTGAACTTGCAATTATTCTTCTATGACAAGCTTTTGTAAAAATAGGAGCCAAGCACAAGACCTTTCTCCAAGCGTTCAACCACAGTAATGGTTTACTGTTGACTAAATAAATGATTTACTGTTTAAGAATAAAAGAAAAAAGTGATTGTTTATATAAAGAGAAGTTGTTATCACTTTAATATAAAAAAGCTTCACAAATAAGATTCCTCTTTTTCGTGATGATGCAATTATGTAACTCTGTGGATCTTTAAGAGGCCGTATAATCATATGACATGGGTGCAATCGATTTTCAGCATCATCAAAATCCACCGACTTGGGCAGGGGTCGAACCCGCAAACTTGGGCGTACAAGGCCAGACTCTAAATAGCCACGCCATCCAATCGACAATTTGGAGATATATGAGGACAATGTGGATTTAACCGTCGTTTGGGCGTGGCGCTGGAAATACGGTTCGGAGCGCCCTCAATCGAATGCACTAGCTATCTCTGATTCAGTAAGCTTCTAGTCGGCGAATGAGAGTGTCGCAGGGCCAAGAGTTGGCCAGTTGTAACGTGACATAATATGTGCCGCACTAGAAAATCCCGCGAGATGTGAGGTGCATGAAGTGGTAAGATTTCTGAGGGCAAAAAAAAAAACTATCAGCAGCGGATATCCAACGTGAATTGTGTGCCATATACGGACCAAGCATAATGAGTGAAGGTGTAGTGCGTCAATGGATACGCTTTTTCAAGGACGGAAGAACAAACTTCCATGAGGAATCACGAAGTGAAACGCTGTCTGTAGTGAGTGCTGATCTCATCCGATTACCATCAATCATTGCAATGAAGAAGTGGCTTGAAGGACAGCATTTCCCTGTCGATGAGGAACTTAAAAACGCTGTGACACATTGGTTTCAATCGTTGGTGGCCACTTTTTATACAGAAGAAATTGGTAAATTGGTATAACGGTACGACAAGTGCTTGAATAATGGAGATTATGTTGAGAAATAGAGGAGAGTTGTACCTTTGATATATAAATAAATTCCCTCCTTTATTCTAGTTTGTTTTTACTGCGATTTGGAGGTTACTCTCCGAATTTTTTGTCCTCGTATATACTTTCTATATTTCTATATATAATTTTCACATAACATAAATAATCAATCACTTGCTTCTGTAACGGCTTAGAAGTTTAAAGTAAGTATGCTTTCTAGTGACTACACATATAATAAAACTATTATTATTAACGGGATATTTCTTGGTAGGCAACAGATATATACTCTGCTATTTTCCAAACATTCTGTCATTTATCTCAAAAGCTGTAGAGTTCTGAAATTTTTTTCCCCGCCTATATTGAATTTTAAAACATCCATTGTTTTTTTTTTAAAGAGAAATAAATTTTTTTTCACAAAAATATATAATGGCTCATTTTTATTTCCTATTTTTTTATCAATTAATGAAAACCTATGAAACAAAATAGGCAATTTTACTACAACCGTTTTGTAGAATTATTTTTGATATAACATTATCTTTAAAATTTATATTTCTACTATGATGAGATGTGAAATATAAATTGCATAGAAACATAGAATTGTGATTAATACCTATTACTAGCTTTACTCAGAGCTTTTTCCTATAGATTACTTTCTTCAGTATGCTTGTTTCATAGTAAAAAATATAGTTTTTCAATCGAAAAAGAATTTTTTTCATCTATTTTGTATTAGTGTTACTTTTAGGGGTAAAAAAACATTATTTTCTGCGCACACATATCGTAATTATAATAGAGACTTAATGATAGATAGTTTTTAAGTTGACTGATTTGTATCAAAAAATATAATAACTATCCATTTATTTTTCCAGTATTTAATAGTAAAAAATAAGACGTGATTCATATTACTTTCATTTTTGTATACTATTTAAATGATGCTAATTATTTGCATCCTCATCAAATCAGTTTTTATTGCTTAAATCATTTGTGTTAATTATTTTTGTTACATTTTTTCACAATACTCTTTGGAGCCGAAAATTCTGAAATAGGATTTAGTTTGCAAAAAAAACTAATATAGCAAAACCTGTTTTTGTGCGGTAGATAGGGACCGCATAAAAATAAACGCACAAAATAATATTTGAAAATTTCATAAATGCTTACTTACAAGTATAACATACAACTTTGTGGAAATTCTACAGAAATTTCTTTTTATGCGGTGGAAAGGAACCGCATAAAAAAATCTCACTTAGAAAATACGCCAATTTTTTACGAAATTTATGAGAAAGTACTTCCGTAAAAAATTAATTAATTAAATTACACATGGAAACTTTTTAAAAACATTTAGTTTCACATTGTATACATGGAGAAGTTTTCAAAATGCACATACATAATTCACTACTACTCATCGTAATCCAAAGCACTCTTCTTCCTGTGATGGATAAGTTCAAAATCGCTCTCGTCACTTGGAGATATATTTTCAATTGATTTATTTTTTGTCACCATAATATAAGAGGTAAGTTTTGGCGAAGAAGGTCGGTTGGTCAGTTGCTTGTAAATGTCACGATAACCAGATATGCGTGATCGAAGCACTTTTTGAAATTTCATACTCCTTTCGGAATTGGTATTGATGGGAGGCTAGCACATGGTGAATGGTCCTCATCCTCTTAGTAATTTGTATATTCTCCCTGTTTACAGGATGTTGTTGAAATTCTTCAGACTGGGGTGCAGTTCCCGGGACTCAGGGGTGATTAGCCTAAATAATTTATTTAAAATTGTAACTTTGAGCCTTAGGGTTGATCAATAGAAATTTTTTTAAAGAGTACGCGGAAGAATAATTGGAGTGACGTGTTCTTCATTAGAAGGCGCCGCGCGACAGTTTTCGTCACCTTTTTTCTTTCTTTTCAAACCCCCAAATGCTGTGAAGCATCTGCCGTTAGACAACACGCAGCCACTACCCGTCCCTCCGCCTCCGTTTTAGATAAGTGCCATTTTCTTAATTCTTGTTCTTGTTTAATTTAATTCCTAAATTTGTAATGTTAAGGTTTAAAAGTGTAACTAATAAACTAAATTATTTAAAATACAGAATGGAGATTGATTAATTGTGTAGCGTTATCTTTGAATTTAATTGGACTAGAGTAACTCACTTCGTGATGCGGACTAGAAGTTTGATAGACGAATCTAGGTATTAAGGAAGTTAACTTAAATGAACTTAAGTGTAGCTAACGGGAGCGCCGCATCAGTATCTGTTTTTTCAATTTGTTCGAAAGCTGTATTTCTGCATGTGTTTTATCCGCTCTCAAAGAATCCGGTTCTTCTTGTCGGACTACATAATCTATCATATTATTGATAATGCCTCTGTCATTGACAGTTTCATCTTCAATCGAGCGCGGGCAATCGGCGTGTTGAGAGAAAGCAACTGGACGTGCATTGTCGGGAGACCGTTTATAACAAATGAACAGAACATCTTAAAGTGTATATACGTATGTAGATTGCCGTGGCGTAACGCGAACCTCCACAATTCTCGCCTGGTGGTGGTGGGTTGGGGGAGACAGGACTCCAGGAGGCCTAAGGCCTGTCTAACGCCAAGTTACGCATTTACTTAATTTATAAAATATTAAAGGCAAAAAACACTTGACTTATAGCAGGGGGCCCTAACATTCTACATTACGCCACTGATACATTGATAAAAAACATTACAGTGGCGCCAAAGACGTTAAAATTCATTTTCCGTATAAAAAAGATCGCACAGAAAAATTCGCATAAAAATAAAATCGCACAAAAAAGGAACGCACAAAAACAAGTTCTACTACTATTATTTTTTTTAATTAGTTCATATTCAACACTACATTCTTTTCTTTTTTTTTTCACTGTTTCCATTTTAAAAATTTTGTATATTTCACCAAAAGATGTCTTAAAATTTAAGCATTTCTTCACGGAAGGATTATGTTTAATACATTGATAGCTGTCAAAACATTTTGAATCATCTCTTGCTGAAAAGTGACATTCAAACATAGAATATAATACCTGAGACGAGAATGGCATAAATTCCTTTATATTCAAGAAATGATGGAAGTTAGAATGTATATAAATATAGAGATTATATTTGCAGTATGAATGTGAACGTATTTATTTTTGAAAGCTTGTCATTTGTAGTTTTTGTCATGTAGTAATAACTATGTGTTTCTGAATATATTGTGTACCATTCTTATATATAAATATATATAGAGAGAAATCCTGAAAAGTTCCTGTTATATTTTGTGAAATTTGATTAAAGTATTTTTAAAGATTTTACTATTTTTGTTTTTATCAATTTAGTTTCCCAATTTGTTAATGAGGACAAGATTTGATAGATGATAATAAATCCAAAATTGAAAAAAAAAACTATTTTAAATAATATGATTAAATTCTCCTAAACGTATTTTATATCCATAAGGTAAAGCATGTTTTTATAAGAGTTTTTGAAAATGCTCAAAGAGGCCAGTGATTGCTCAAAAGGCTTTAAAAATAATTAATTGAAATTTTTTAAGTATGTTCTGTATAATAGTGGAAGTGTTTTAACCTTCAGATTTATCAATCACTGTTTTATTACAAAACTTACAGTCTCTTATGTGAATATAATCACTGTCTTTTAAAGCATTTTCATATAGTAACCGAGATAAAGTGCTCTAGCTTTTGTAAAAAAGAAAATATCTCTTATCCTGAAGGTCATTTCACAATTGAATAATATAGCAACACATTAGATTGAAAAAAATTGAAAATTTGTTCATAAACCTTTGGTGCAGAATGGGCCGCCGCGTTTATGCTATTTTTTGTCAATTTTTCCTATTTTTCCCCATTTTAGTAACAATAATTTTTTTCCCTCTTCTTAATTTTAGCACATTTTTCTTAAAATGTAAAACAAATTCTTAAACAAATCTAAAAATAACAAAAAAACCTCCATATCTCCTTTTTAAAAAAAAAAGTTGTCCGAACCAGTCGGATACCTTAACACAAAACGAAAATCATTCAACGCGAAAATATTTCCCTTCTGAGAATGAACAAAATATGGAAAATATTACCCAGGCCGGCGAGATTTAAGAAGGGTGTGAAATGAAAGAGAAGTGATTTCATATGTTTCGAAGAAAGGAGGCTAACTTGGCCTTGAAATACCCTAGGAATTGCCTGTTAGCCAATTTTGATTGTCTAAACTCTTTACTCTCATCAATTACACACAAAGGCGTCTCATCTCCCATCAGTTGAATTCGGAATTCGGTAACGGGTACATCGCAGTGTGAGTAAAAATCAGTAAGTTTGTTTCTAATTTTTTCCATTTTAGAAGAATTATTTTACAAGCACAATAGCAAATAGCTCAGGGGGAAAGCAGACAGCTATTTTGACTGCGATTTCCAAGGATTTATCATATACAACATTATAGATAAAATTTAATGCATATCTTTATAATTTGTACGGTTTATAATAAAAGTTGTATTGTAGCCTTATGGTCAAAGTACATTATTTTTGCATTTAGTACATTCTTATTGTGAGAAAGGGCGACGAAAATTATCATTAAAAATTGGGTCGCAAATATTAAATGTTTGAGAAGCAATGAGTTAATATGTTTATTTGTAAATATTTCTTTAATTGGAAAAAAATAGAGAGAGATGATAGCTCTTTTCATCTCTATATGAATATAGGTTATAGTCGAATATATTACGCATTTAAAAGCAGTTTCATTATTTGTTCCTGTAAAATGTAAGCTGAACTCTTACTAGATTAGCTCTAATAAAACAATTTTGTCTTCTATTTTTTTTAAAACTTTAATTAGATACTTCAAGAGACTACTTCTACGGCGACACTCTCTTTCATTGCTTTAACTATTATTAAAACATAAAATAAAAACATTGATGGTTCGAGAGAAAGATTATTATTTTCTGTTAGAAGTAGATTTTAGTGTGTAAATAAGAATAGTCGTC
Source organism: Trichonephila clavata (assembly GCA_019973975.1). NCBI lineage: Eukaryota > Metazoa > Arthropoda > Arachnida > Araneae > Nephilidae > Trichonephila > Trichonephila clavata. The sequence goes on along the minus strand of BMAO01027787.1, from coordinate 4,509 downwards.
CATGAACAATATAAATGCATTCGTTTCTATTTTTTTAATTTCGTAATCTCAACATTAAGTTTTCAGTTGACAGCAAAAACAATTGAAATATAACCACAAATATTTCAATAGTTCCTCTTTTTAAAATATTTAATCGCCACTTATTGAGTTCATTTAAATTGCAATTTAACGATTTTCACTTTGAATATGCTTCTATTAGGAAGAGATTTAATATTTAGAAAATGAGATGCATTTTTATCTTCCGTTCTGTTTAACAATCCCCAAAATATACACGTTGCAATAACTTCGTTTAACAGTGTTTCATTTAGCAATTAATTTGGACTCTGTACGTGTTCCTACACTCTGATCTTATCTTAATTACTTTGATTTCTTTTTTAATGTATGAAAAATTAACAGTGTTGAAATGTGATAACAATTATTTTCTTTTATTTCATCAAAATGGAGGCTTAATTAAGCTTATTGGTGACTCATGCATAGACAATACACTGCTAATTCGATTTATTTGCGAGACTCGATAAGAATGTTGCCGTTGAAGTATAATGACTCCAGCGGGAATTTATATCCTGTCGTTAAGAGCAGTATATTTGACTGCTTTTTGGTAATGATTTATTTATGAATCGTGATTTTCCCGTTAAAAGAATATACTTTGAACTTATTTTAAACACTTTCTGTCACGAAGTTTCAGTGAATTTCCTTTTACTACTAAATTATTCCTCTTCTGCATTTTTCTTTCAAAAGCATGACCTTTTTTACTTTGTACATTAATTGCTTCTAAAATTGCATTTGTTAACAATGAATATGTTTGGGTGGCAGTATATTGCTTTTTTAAAAAATCGCGTTCTATTTCAGTTATTTTCATTTTCTTTGCTTCGTTAGGCTTAAAATTTCAATAAATTTAATAATAAAAACTAATAACGCTAAAAAAATACTGATAAATTTCTGAAACATAAGAATTAAAATATAAAATAATTTATATAAAACAATATTACACACACTCGCGCGCTTGCACATATATATACAAAGTGAGATATGCTTAACGCGGAATGCTTATCATTAAGTTGATTCTAAAAGGAAAATACCAGTTTTACCAGAATCGTTTTACAATTTTAAAAAAAAATTAAGAATTTTTGAAGTTTTTTAAACTTTTATAAACTGTTCACTTTTTAAAATTTTTTAGTCTTTTAAAGTTATTTAAGTTTCTGAGATTATTGCAAACAATAGTTAGTATGGGTTTAAAAATATATACCCCTTTGTTAATTTTTAATAAATATTTTTCTAGAAAAACCTGAAAAACAGAATTTTTATGCAGTATCTCTTAACATGAAATTATTTAACCTGAAGAAATATTTCAATCCCCTCAGTTTCGTGTTAAGCGATTTTCGCTCTGTATCATGTATTCATAATTGAAATTTTCGAGTAGCCTGTAGAAAAAGCTATTAAGTAATTTTTTAATGAAATTTGGAGAATGATATAATGACTAATGAAAATTAAATCTAGCAAATAAAGTTGTCGTTGAGCTAAGTGAAGGCGTTCCACGGGTTTTCGTACCGGGACGACCCTTCTGAGGCTAGAGTACTGATATTTGCAAATGTATCACTTTTCTACTGAGCTGACGTTTCACTGTACTGGTCGAAAGCCCTTTTCAAAAATTTTGCGGTTTTATGTTGAAGAATGAATTTGTGAATATGCATATTATGCATATATATATATTTAAATAATTTAAAATACACTACACAAATATAATTAAGCAAATATTCGAAATCATATTAATCCTAGAGTACTACATCCCATTTCAAAATATCAATGGCGAATAAAAATAATGAAAATCAACGTTTTCAAGCGAAATTAAAATTGTATAAGATAAAAATTATAAAATATCCAAGTGCAACCTCGGACTTAGGACCGATAAGTGGGGTTAAACTAGTTTGATGGCGCCAAGTTTTCAAATTTATTTAAATTGAAGAAAATTATAATAATATGTATTTTTAAATTACACATTGTGGTCAATGAAATCTATTCACAGCATATTCATCAATACTGCCTTCAAAGGTCGAGTGTTTTATTCAGTATGAGTATAACATAAGGTAATTCAGGGGAAAACGCCAATTGAGAGAAGATGTTAATAGTACTTTTATGCGTCGATACATAGCAATGCTGGGTCACTTCTGTGGAGAGTCTGGTTAGACATTAATTGTAGCTTGTGAATTTATCTTAATTAATCTTCCTTAATCGGTGTTATTTTTGGATCTCTTGAGCATTTAAAGTGGTGAGTACAACTTTTATAATGTTCCATTCCTCGTATTTAAAGTTCATAAACTTGCTTGTTATTTTTAATAAGATATTAGCAATATAAGTGAGTTACGCATTATATTACAAGTACGATTCATGTAGAGGTGGCCATAACACTGTAGCAAATAAGGAAATAAGCGTGTGTGGCATTGCCCTCCTATACTTGGAAGAAGACGCCACATAATTCAGAAATAAAAAAAATTTAACTTTAAAATTTATTTATTTTTTTTACATTTTGTAACACTATATACAATTGTATAAAATATAAGTGCAATTAATAATTATAATTATAATTAATTATACTTAAATGCAATTAAACATAAGTGGTCTTTTTCCATGGGTGCCTCCACCAGCACAGAACAAGGGAGCACAGCCCTATTCCTCTGGTCACAAAGCGCAAATCAACCGGGCGTAAAAAAACTAACATCAAAAGCAAAACAAATAATAGGAAACCTTTGAAAAAACAGAAGAAAAACAAATATATCAGTTTGTTATCATCAAGCGAAGAAATTCCTCTAGATACTAGTGCTGACATTTTTAATGATGTAATGACATCATAAGTACGTAAGTATATTTTAGTAATGACATAATAATGACGATTTTTGTGCTGTGTATAAAGTGTACATTTATGCTGAAAAAAGTCCCAAGCGTAACTGGATTCAGTGCATCGAATGCAGCAAATGTTTGCACGAAAATTGCAATGATGATCATTTGCACTCAGTGAAATGTTGTGTAGGATATCATTCGAACCTGTACTGTAATTATTTTTAGCAAGATAATTATGAAAGAATTTAATATATTTTTTTTTGTTTTTCTAGTTATTGTTACTTTATATTAATTTTGTAATGTTTGCCTTATATTTTTATTTACCGTTGTGTTATTACTTCTTACTCCATGACTGGTGTCGTCTTCCCCCATATATGGGGGAACATGACACAATTAAATGAATTTCTTTAACATTAAATTTCTTTTTTTTTTCATACTAAGAAAAGATTTAACTTGTATACATAACCAATTAAATATTGAAAAATAAAGTGTATTTTTTTCATGGTCCTATTATTTCAATTTTTAATGTGTCGTGAATTATATCCTCCCCTCAGATTATCATCTCCCCGTCTACCATTAAATGTTTCTGGACGTGTAGGCGGATTTGAATGATCATGAGACATAATTGCAAATCACTATATTTATTGATTTATATTAATAACAGACAGATATAAACACACAATTCAAATTTAAGAGAAATAAAACACAGTGGAGTATGAAAAGGGAATTACTACTAGCGGACTACGGAATCGTAACTGAATCCACGAAAGCTCAAATACGCACAATTACAGCTAAACCACGTATAAGTATTCACAATATTTTAAATCACTAACCTTATCTTTTAACATCGGCTGTTCCGACGTGATGATAAATTCCTTGTTGACTGGATAGGAGAATGACGAAGGATCCCCACTCTGTAATACGGAATCCTTACCAATTTCAATCTACTTCTCCCGGCGTGTCTCACCACGTAACTGCTATCTACTAATGTCAACAACTGCGTGTTGATCTACCGATGCTTCAATTCCTTTAACTTCACTCTTCTAACTCTTCACTTTACTTAACTTGTTAACTCGAGAAACCCGAACTTATATAATATATCTCATTTGCATAAATCAAGCTTTGGCTCCCGGTGGAGATTGGTTGAAATAAATAACATACTTTAAGGAAATATTGAGGAGGTTAGTGTAAGACCGTATAGATCCGTCACAAATGTACTAATAAAAAATCCTTAAATGTGGCAACTTACCCTGATTCACCTAACATACATGATGAATTATGGAAATACTACGATTTTATTTATAGAAGTTTTAAAAATTAATATTAAAGAGAAACATTTCAATTCCTCGTGAATTTTTATGTCGATGCACAGTTAAAAAAGAAGTATAAAAAGTGAAAACTTTCCTTTGTAGAAAGTATATTTCTCTTTGGAAATAAATATATACATTAGAATTAAATTTTAAGTATCTAAATATATTCAGCTAATAATTTCTCTGAAAAGTCTTAGGGAATCTGTTTAAAAGAGAACCAAAAATCATTATTGAATCAGCAGCAATAACGTTTCTTTCAGGAACTAAAAACAAATTGTTGATGATGCCAATAATTAGCTACTCTGTTTCTTTTCTGATACAAATTTTCTCATATCAAATAGAATTATTGCTAGAATGGTAACAA